>MDUD01009216.1:0-12889 GCA_002216565.1 Crithidia mellificae | reverse complement strand
AAGAAAGAGAGGGAGAGGAGGACGTGTGACAGCACGGTGGCGCATCAGGAGAGCACGCACCGCGACAGGACGCGCGAGGACGTACGACGGCGCGATTTGAACAACAACAGCACACGAGGTCACACACGACTGGCTTCTCAAAATGCTGGCATGCCTACTGCTGCTACCACTGTTATGAATACTGCGCCTACTGTGAGCGCTTCTCCTGTGGCTGTTACTGCTGCAGCGGCAGCGCGAGTGGAGGGCAGCGTGGACTCGCACAACACCATGGCGTCTCGCCCGTCAGTGCGCTCTATCACGTACTCGATGTCGGACCAGAACTCCCCTGTCCCAATCAAACCTTTCCCTCGCACGGCCGCTGCATCGACTTCAGTGGAGTCTGCGTACGCGCAGCACTACCTTGCTGAGTCCACAGTGCCGAGCGAGCGGGAGCGCAGTGATGGCACCACGCTGCGAAGTGCCAGCAGCATGCGGCGAGACCACCACCATTCCCATGACCACAACAGAGATGACAATAAGAAGCAACACCTGCGCTCGCAAGGTGGCAGCAGCGTAGGATCGAGCCGCAGCTCAGCAGCGCAGGCGGCAGCGCGTTTTGTTCTTGACACGCGTCGACGGCTTTCACCAGAGCGTGGCGAAGACGCGGGCTCGACTCGCACGGCACCCTCACAACGCTCTGCCGCCTCCTCCACAACCATCCAAAGTGATCGGGATCGACCTTTCTTTTTCCACAAAGCTCAAGGGGACAATGGCGCGTGGACGACAACGCCGTCCGCCTCCCCTGACGCGGCGCCATCCCACCACACAGAGACAACACCCACGCGCTCACCGTCGAGCCGTACACGCTACTCGAATGGAACCGCGGCTGGCCTGGGCCTTGCGCCAGGTCAGGGTGATTTGAGCAGCCGGTACCTCGCCTATGTGCCAACGGCCACTCCCGTCACTCGTGCTGCTGTTGCTGCTGCTTCTCGTGACGCGCCGCGACTGGCTTCACCGCCGCTGAGGCCGCACCACTCGCTGTCGCTCTCCATCTCCCCCGCCGCACCACGCCTTCTCCCGGGCGAGGTGCCGTCGCATGAGGTAGCTGATTATCCTCCTCATACCACCCATCCGATGGAACTCCGCGATCACTCCTTGACCGGTGCTCGTCATCGGGACTCAGACAACTATCAAGACGGCAGCGTTGTGCCGAATGAACGAGACGATTATGAGGGCGGCGAGGACAGCGCCGCGCTGCTCCGTGCGGCCATCCGTCGCATGCAACAGGCCAGCAGTGCTGCTGCAGACGCCAGTGCCACCCCCACTCAGATCACGACATCCGCCACAGCGGATCGCTACGCGTTACTTGTGGAGTCGGCCCGGCTGCTGAGTTCGTCGGTGCTTGTCTTCACCGCGTTGGCGCCTGGCGACCGTCACGCCTCCACGTCCGCCACGCGGTCAGCCAGCGTGGTGTACAACACCGCTGCCAACGCCACGCCGTCCACCCCGTCACCGACCCCATGGCACCCGACATTGCGTCGTGCAGTGCCTTTTTCGTTTGAGGAAGAGTTGCTGGCAGAGACGGCGATGCGGGTGCGTGCGGCGTCGCGTGACAGCAGAGAAAGGAGGGCTTCGTTGTCCCCCATTTCACCACAGCCCGTGTCACAAAACACAGACGTGGACATGAGAAGAGCGGGGCGGAGCTCCAGCGAATCAGCGAGTGGTGCGCAGTTGGATGTCAGAAAGTCCTCGGAGGCAAGGCGCAGCAGCGAAGGTGAGCGATCCAGTGTAGAGATGCGTATCACGCGGCAGACCATGAGGCGCTCGACCGCGCCGGAGTCGGTGCCTCGGAGCACACGAGAGTCGGTGGCTTCTCATCACGATGCGTCTTCTGGGAGCGGCAGCGTCAAGGGTGCACCGTCATCAGGCGTTGACACCTCAACTCGTCGCCGCGTCGTGCCGGCACCGGATGTATACTTCGAACCTTCTCCCGTCAAACAGCGCTCTTCTGTGGCTTCGTCGAACCACGCGCGCTCTGCCGCTCCTTCTGAAAAGTTGAGTGAGCCGCACGGCGCTGCAGGCGTTGTTGAAGTGGAGCAGTCCAAAGAGGGCATGTGGGGCCGCGGCAACTCCAGTGATGACGGAGAAACGGACCAAGAAGTCTCCCTTAAGCGACGATCGGCGAGCGCGGCGGAGAGGCGGGATGACCAGCGGAGTTGCAGCAGCCGCGCGCACAGCGGCAGCAGTCGACACACGGCCACGTTAAAACCCGCGCCGCTATCCGCCACGCAGCTGTTTCGCGAACACCACAGTGGGGAGACGATGGACGACGATGCTCCCATCAAAAATGCGGAGAGCAGCGAGGCGTGCCAACCGAGGGAAGAAGAAGAGAAAACAGAGGAGCGACAAGAGTTGCCGCCGTGGCCTGATGTGCAACGTCGGTACTACAACTACGTGTCCCCGACAAAGCGAGTTCAACGGGAACGAAACACGAAGATGGATGGCACCGCTGCGAGTAGTGGCCGCCGTGCCCCCCTTGGCAGCCCTCATGCGTCCTTCGCGTCCGTCTCACCTCTCACTCCGCCACCGCCGCCACCGCTGGCCAGCCCGGATTACCGCAACAGTCCGTGTCACTCACACGACGCAGTACACGCCTGTCAACACTGCAAATCGCCGAGGGAAGCAACGCGAAGAGAACTCGATACACAAACGGACGGTTTGGCGCAGCAGGGGCAGCCAGTGGCGTCGGAGCACTCACCGCACCACCGCAAGCTCGATCTCAGCCCACTCCCGAAGAAGCCAGCGAGTGTGTTCAACGTCTTGCAGCGACCTGCAGTGGCGCACGCAGCGGAAGTAGAGGCGAATCGAAGCGGCAAGGTTTGTCCAGACATAAGCGGAAATGATAAACGGCAACCGAAGGAGCAAGGGCAGTACTGGAACGAAAGCGAGGCGGCTGCAAGCGTGCCGCAGTTAGTTGCTGGAAACTTGAGAAGCCGAAACGCGTCTGGCTGGCTAGAGAAGAAGGTGAATGGAGATCAGCAATTTAGCGATGCTTACACTCATCAAAACGCCGCACAGGTGACCGAGAAAGATTTTTTTGACACCAAATCTTGTGATGAAATCAACAAAGAGGAATCTGAGGACGCGGCAGCGCACCGTCCGCAGCGCGCGCGTGCACACCACCACCACCACCACGAGCACACACACACAAACCAAGACATCAGCAACGCGGCAAGTCTTATTCTGAATAATTCTGCGAGCTTCTCTCACCGTCTACTTACGCATCAGCGGTCCATCGACAGCACCGGGTCCGGCTTTGAGTGGGTCGCTGAGGATTACGCAGCCGCACAGCAGCGCTACGCCACGCACCACGGAGAAGATGGCGGCAGTCCCCTCAGCATCCCGTCCGCCTCGGAGAGTCGCGCCAGCTTCGGTCAGATGCCGACGCATCACCTTAATCCCCATCATTCCAGCAACAGCAGCGCCAACCACCTGCCGTGGAGCCGAAGCGGCGGTGGCGGCGGTGGAAGCGGAGCCGGCCTCGTCAACTCCTCCCTGTCCGTAGAGGGTTTGTCGAACAGCGAGTTCAGCAGTGCGGGTCCTCAGCGGCAACGGCGGCCGCAGCAGCAGCACCTGCTGACATCGCCCGATGCCCTCTCACCGACCTCACCCCTCTCCCCACCAGAGGCACCTTCCCACGCTGCGGGTGCAGGTCAACTACACCATCAGCAACATCAGCATCAGCAGTCCGCAGCAACATCTCTCCACCTGCAATCTGCCGATTTCTCCCATCCTCAGGACTCGAGTGACAGGCTCAATCTTCACCACCCCTCCGCCCATCAAGCCGCCCCATCGTTCTCCTTCACCGGCAGCTTCACCAGCATGGGCGTGCAGTCGACGTACTCGGCCGAACGCACGCCGACGGCGCCGTCCATGGCGATGAACGCCGCGGTGATGGAGGCGTCGTCAAACGAGTGGCAGATCCCGCACGCCGCCGCGCTCTTCTCGGACCCTCTTGGGGCCAGTAACATGTCGATCACCGTTGGACCTCCAACTGAGGAAAAGGGCGGAAACAAAGTTGAGAAAAGGAACGGTGGAAGTACTGTGGATGGGCACCAACCACAGAAAATTTACAGCATCGAGCGTGATGACAATGTGACGGGTGACGCAAGTGGAACGGGAGGGCAAGAGGAGGTGCTGTGGGTGGATGAGTCGGGCCATTATTTCACCCAGCCACAATTGATTGAAGACGGCGAGGACGTGCTGAGGGAGTCGACGGTGGTCACTTCGCAGGAGCGCTTTAACACCGCTGGCGAAGAGGACGAAGGTGCGGAGAAAAGAGGGTCAGACCAGCCTGAAAGCCAACGCGACGCCGCCGCCTCGGTACGACACAGTGGCGGGTCCGCGGCGGGGAGCGCACGGAGCAGCCCGGAAAGCAACGGCACGAGTGACGCGGTGAATGCCGCGCCCCGGCCGTCGCGGCAGTCCACCTTGCTTCACCATCACGCCCCGGGTGCTCGCTCTGATTCAAACTTCAACGCACAGCCGCCGCCTGATCCTCTGTCAACGACCGCGGAGTACCCGACGAACCCGGCGCAGCAAAACGAGAAGCCTGGTAGAAACGGTAGAAGAGAGCATGAACAGGTGTTTTTAGAGGAGCAGGGGGACGAGGCAGATGACGTGCCACCGCTGCGCAGCGGCTACACAGCCTCTCCTGCACCCATCATCGCCGCGCGTGGCAGCCAACACAGCACGAACAGCAGCACGCACCACACCAGCCACAGCAGAGGCAGGTCTACGATGTCCTCTGCGTCTACATCACCTGAGCGACCAGAACGGGGACAAGAGCAAGAACAAGAAGAGTTGCATCGTGGAGAGATGAGGCGGTCCGCACACACTAGCGTGGCTGGCGATGTGGACGGCGACGAGTGTGAGTACAGTGAAGAGAGGGTGCGTCATCGACGCGCTACGGCCTCCGCATCCCCACCGCCTACCCGTAACACGCTGCGTGGGTGTGACATAAACACGGCCGCTGACACTGCCGCTACTGATGCGGTGTCGCCTGTGGCCCATTTACAAGGGGTGAACGGGTGGAGCGATGAAGGCGAGACTTGTGGGTACGTCAACGAACCTTCTCTAGAGCGTCACGAGGGCAGCACCTCCCGCAGCCGGCGGCGCTCTGCGCGTCACACAAGTGAGAAGAGCAGTCAGGGCCGAAGTACAAGAAACACCGAGAAGCAGTCCTTTCCCTCTGCTGATGTGGCAGCCGGGCACAGAGTTGATGACGACCATTCTCTGCAATCGGCCGTGCCGCTCAGCGAGCAGCAAACGCTGCCATCGCCACTGCCCTCGGCGCAGTCTGCGGGGTCGCGTGCGCGTTTGGCGCTGCCTGCTGCGTTGTCGAAGCCGCCGATGGTGCCGACGTCCGGCCGACCGCGGCTTGCGGAGGCGACAGTCGGTCAACGCACGCCGCTGATCTCCCCAGCTCCTGCATCCGCTGCCGCGCCTGTGCGCGTCGGAGTGACGAGAGAGCAGTGGGGCTACGGTGTCCCGAGTCACGCGAATGCGGATGATGCAGACTTTTTTGGAGACGAGGAAGACGACGAGGAGGGCTACTGCAGCTATGGGTACGGTGAGGAGGATATGGATGTGTGATGATTAGGCGGTCTGATTTTCGAAATGAGTTGGGGTGACTGATTTTGGTTTGTCTTGTGTTGTAAAGAAGTTCTTCATTTGTAGACTAGATTACATTATACTGCGTGGACTAATTGACAACAGAATATTCTGAAATTTGTCGGACATTTTCTTCCCGCAGAGAACTACTTCAATGGCTGCAATTATCAGAAACGCATCTTGGGTTTTCGACATGCTTCTCACAGAAGAAGCAACGGTGGATCTTCTTCACGTGCGAGTCTTGCTTAGGTTATGCTGACTGCTTTCTCTCTTTGACGGCGCACTCAGTGTGTGCTGTAACATGTTTAGTTATGCCTTCTCCGAAGTAATGCTCTTTGCTACCTTCCGTTCTCCTTTTCCTTTCCCTTTGCCATTCGCTTTCTCTCACACCGTGCGGGTCCAAACAACCTAGCAAAAAAAAAAATCTGCCTCGGCGCGGACTATCAAACTCTGCTTATACTCTAGTGCTGCTTTTTCGTTTTTACTCTATTCTTTGCTTCTTTGCTTCTTCCATCACACTTACCGCTTATACTCTTGTGCTTCACATTTTGTTTTTCTGTGCCTTTTGTTTTTTGCTCTCCTTCTGTTTCAGAAATTTAGAGTTTTGCTAAAAAAGTGTTCTGTAGCTGCCCCAACTACCTTGCACCTACTTATTGTGTGCGGAATCAAAAGTTGTACTTTAAATTTAAAATTTCTTCTTTTTCCTTTCGTTATTCATCTGTGCTCGCCATACTATGACATCTTTATCTTCATTTTCTCACTAACAAACACACACACACACACACACATACATAAATCCTCTTTAAATCTTTCCTCGTATTTCCGTTTTCATGTCTGCGCGCGAGGAGCGAGTATCCACGCATGCCGACAGCACCTCGCGGCGACGCAGCCGCCCTGCGAGTTGGACGGCGCGTCGTCAACTCACACGGCACGCGTCCATCTCCGCTTTCGTCAACTCCGCCACTGCGGGGCCGCACCCGGTGGAGCTGCAGGTGGAGACGATGTCCTCCATCTCCACCCGTGTCTTCCTCTACACCTGGTACGCCGTCCTCATCATCGCGCTGGTCGTCGAGTCGAACGTGGGTTTGCAGTGGGTGAGTCGAAACTTCTGCGGGGATGCAACGGTGTCGGCGTACCACCTTGAGGAGTGGAACTCGACGTCGTGCCTCAGCTGGGAAGCGTATTGGGTGCGGCCCACCGTACAGAGGTGGTGGCCTGCGCGTGCCACTGATGTGAGAACAGATGATGTTGTGCCGGTTGTCTGGCCGCCGGAGGAACTGCAAGAGGAGTTTCTTGCAGTGGATGCGTTCGCTGCGGGTGAGTTAACTAGACAAACGCTTCTGCAGTCGAACTACGTAAGTACTGCCGATATCACTACGCCAGCTGCCCGTGTTTCAGACGGAAGCACAAAGCCAACCACCACCACCTCCACTACCACCGCGTCGCCACGACCCACGATGCCGCCGCTTCGTCACCTCTACAAATTGCGCTGGACGGCCGAGGAGCTCAGTGGGGTGATGGACCGCACCCTGAATCGTTTTCTTCACGTCTACATCAGCCTGGCCTCGCCTCTTGCGCAATCAGATGCAGGGCTGACACGCCATGGCGATTACAAAGAAGAGGGCAATTTTGATTTGTTCCGTGGAGCGCGGATTGCCCCTCCGCTTCCGCCTTGGAAGGTGTACGACGTCCTGGTGGCGTTGGAAGAGACAAATCTTAATTCGTCTTCTCTAGCAACTACTTTCACGGACCGTAGAAGCGGGAGCCACGGCATCAGCTCTTCAAGCCGCAACAGCACGTGGTCTTTCTTGTCTTCTTCCTCCACCTCCGACAGCACTTCTTCCTCGTCTCCGGGCCGCAACGACACCAGGTACATCTACACCTACCACGCGAGCGTGACGTGCTGGCGCAGCGCGGTGCGGTGCAGCAACATCGTCCTCCCTTCTAACGTGGTCATCCCGGCAAATGGCAGCCGACTGACGCTGACGCTGATTGACATCGAGGCGGAGCTTGCCGAGGCCACCGTGCGAGCGGCACAGGCAGGAGGTCGTCTGTGCACCCGCAACACACCGCAGCGCGCACGCCTGCTCGCCGCGCCGTCCGCGGCGACAACCGGGGTTGGCGTAATGTTTCAGCGCGCGTGGTACACCATCGGCACCATCGTCTTTCGCTACGTCTTTCTCGTCATTACCCTCATTAGCACTCTTCGCTTTCTCTACCGCAGCGGGCAGGCGCAGCGGATGTTGTTTGAGCAGAAGTGGACGCTGGCCCTTCAGCTGGGACTGGTACTCTACCTGAACCCCTTGTACTGGTGGTGCATCTACGCGGAGGAGAATGCGCGACACGCGAGTGCGAGCGGGAACGCCACGCTCTCCAGGACTAGAATACCAATGCGCGGCTTCTTATCCGATCAAAACCGCAGCTTAACTCCTCGGTCACTCTGGCACTTTGCGCTCTACTACATCGAGTTTCACATCCCCACCTACTTTGTTGCGCTGACTGTGTGTTACATTTGGGGCGTCATCGCAGGCTCCTTTCGCTGGAGCTCCGCCACTGTCGACACACCGGCGTCTGCTACATCGTTCGTCGCTCCCACGACGGCAGCTCGGCGAGGTCAAGTGGAAGAGCAAGCAGAACAGCAACTTCAAGGACGACGGTTGACGCCACCCGCTTCGACCGCAGCTGCGTCACATGCCGCCCCACCAGCGCGTGTCAACGTCACGCTTCGCGACACAGGTGCGGAGGCCAACAACAATCTTATGATAAACCGCAGCGATGATGATAATGCGTCCATCTCGACTTCACCCGCCGACGTTACGGTGCCGCTGACGGTGACGGTGTCGGGCTCGCAGCTGGCGCGGCGCCGTGTGCGGGTGCTGCTGCTACTCTTCATGTGTCTCGTCACCGTGCTGGACACGGCCAAGTTTTTTCTTGAAGAGGCCGGACCGTACGGCGGCTGGGACGAGGTGACGTGCCGCACCACGCGCTGCCTCCAGGTACAACGCTGCATGCTGTACGTCCTGGTGGGCGGCATCCTGTCTAGTGGCGTGGGGTTGTACTGGCTGCGGCGCAACTTGGCACGCCACCCCTACCTCTCCACCCGACCCCAGCAGCTCGCCTGTCGCATTATGATCTTCATCTACTTCACCGGCGGACTCTACTGCGTCGTGCAGGCGCTGCTGCTCGAGACCCTCTACCGGCAGCTCATGGCGATCATCTACTATCAGCCCTTGGTGCAGCTTTCGCACCTCTTTGTGCTGACGAGCTTCGTGAATCACATGACGTACGTGTACACCACGACGCAGTCCTCGCTGCAGATTCCGCTGCGGCCGAGCGATCCGCGGTGGAAGACGGTGGGCTGGTCTTCGCGGTGGTACCGCTGGCTGGACTGGCACGGCGGCAGCCTCTACGTCTTCTTCAACGAAGCCGAGGAGCGGAGGTTTTATGAGGTGCAGGTCGCGTATCAGCTGGCGAAATGCGAGAAGAAGGAGCTGCGCAAGGAGAGAAAACAAAAGGCGAAGCGGCAGCAGCAACAGCAGCAACGACAAGCACAAGGAAACGTTCAAATTAACGTTCCGGACTCATCAGGGCCTCCGGGCAACGCTGATGATGCGGCGTGTGCGTCACCTGAAAATCGCCAGACAGCAGCTGCGGTGACGCAAAGCGTCTCTCCTCCTACCTCAAACCGAGGCTGGGGCTTCTTCTTCTCTTCTTGGTGGAGAGGAAGACAGGACAATGACGATGAACACAACCGTGCAAGCGGAACACAACCCTCTGCCGTCACCTCTGCAAGTCAAGCGGGACCATCGCCGTGCGATGGTCTTGCACCTCCGGCAACATCGCAACCAACAGCACCGTCCTTACCACTCGTGCCACGATCGTCAAGCTTTCACCGTTTTGCGCTGTCGACGAACACGCTTTCGGCGCTGTCGGAGCCGGAGGAAACGGACTGGCTGCTGCTGCCGGACGGCGCGCTACCGGAGCGACACCGGTCGCTGTCGACAGTCACGCAGGCCTCCGACAACTCCTCCGATAGCGCAGAATCACATCAACACCACAGCAGTTTTCGACACCACATCTCCCATCAATTCTCACACGGGGCTGACAGAGAGGAGGGAGTCGAAACAAAGAGTGATGATGGCATGAATGAGGCTTATAAAGGATATGCCTCGCGACAGGGAGACTTCGAGGCAAGAGACGCTTCGCGCACGGCGCAGGGTTCGCAAGACCACTACAGCTTTGAAGCCAACAGGCGCACTCCGCTTTCGACGGAGCCTTCAGCCATGTCGCCCTTTCCGCCAAGCGCCATGCCGAGGCCGGTGGCAGATATCGCACACGGTACAAAAAGCGAATGCACCAGTGGCGCTGGCGGCGCAGGCGACCGTTTTGGCCCGAGTGCGGCACCGAAGGAGCAAAGCACCGCTGATGCGGCAGCCGTGCACACGGAGCTCTCGACCACCAAAGACCGCAACGCCTCTCAGCGCGTCTTCAGTCGCGTCTCGAGCCGCGTGCTGGTTGCCCTGCATGGCGCCGAAAGCCGCCTCGTAGACGGCACCGCCACCTTTGTCGACTTGCTTGCCGAGAAGTGTGTGGATCGCCCTCTGCAGGTGCTGCTGCGCCAGCGTGCACGTCAGCGCTTCGTCTTCTTCAACCTCGAGACCGCCATCGACTGCCTCAACTTATCACGCGAGGCCTACGCGGTGCAGGAGAGCAAAGGAGATGATTTGATTCGCACGGGCATCCAGGTGGATGCGGGGCAGGTGCCACGGGCCGCGCTGACGCTGATGGAGCGTGCCGTGGCGGCGCTCTTTGGACTGTGCTTTAACAAGTCTCCGCTGGAGGCACCAACGGCGATTGTGGAACGGGAGAGCGAGGACGCCGAGGCGGAGCGAGTGGTGGCGGAGGGCGATTTTTACAACAGTGGCGACATGGGTGCTTCCGGCGAGCGAGCGCCCCTGTTGAGCGTGTCAGCGGAGACGCCGTCATTGCTGCCACGACAAACCTCTCTCGACAGCGGAGGCCAACACACACCAACTGCTGACAAGCCAGCCGCTCGCCGCTGGACCCGGCTGTTTCGCTTTCTGAAAGTTGGCGGTGAAGCCGAAGGCGGAGCTGCACGCCAAACCGAAGAGGCGCCTGTGACGCCCTCATCACCGCCATCTCGAGAGGGGGCGACGTCGACGCCAACCCGTCAACGACGCACCTCGACCGCCGCACCGACACCGCTGCGGCCTCCCCTGTCTGCCTCTCCTGCCTCTCCACCTACCGCGGCAAGTGCAACCACCACCACCCCTGTACGACCTTTTCGTGCCGCTCCCGCTGCCCCGCTGCTTCCTCACATGAACATTGAGCAGTACGGCTACACCCCTGTCGCCGTCTTCGACACCCGCGGGGTGCAGGTCGTGATTGCGCGCATGGACGTCTCCGGCGCCTGCCCGGTGCACGCCGGCAAGCCGCCGCGGCTCAGCATCGCGTTCCGTGGCACAGACAACGTCGCGAACGTGCTGGAGGACATCCGCTTTCGGCAGCGGACGTGGAAGGAGATGGAGACGACGGCATTGTTCCAGCCCCGGGCCACGGTGCACAGCGGGTTTCTGGAGCTGTGGATGTCGCTGAAGGAGGCGGTGATGGAGGTGGTGCTGCGAGAGCTGCGCCGGCAGTGCGAGGACGACGACGGCATTGACGAAGACAGAAATCGACAACCAAATTGGAACGGTGCCGGCGGCGGCGCGCACAACAAAAGCGAGAACGAGAGCGAAGAAAACGGCGACGTGCCGAATTCAGCAGAGCTCGCCGCTGCAGCCGCTGCCGCCGCGGCAGTGGCCAGCGCGCAGGAGACACCAGGCGTTGGCTTTGCCAGAAAGGAACCAAAGGCGACGGCGACTCAGGCGGATGTCTTCCGCAGCCATGTGCCGTTCTCCACTCGCTGGTCTGCTCCACCGTCACGCCGCGGCCCGCCTGGCAGCCGCGACGGCCACCGTGTCAACTTCTTACGCCTCTACGTCACCGGTCACAGCCTTGGCGGTGCGCTCGCCTGCCTTTGCGCCTACACGCTGCGCCGCATGCTGCTCCTTGTCGAGTACCCCGAGCCGGACATCGTCGTCTACACCTTTGGCCAGCCCCGGATTGGCAACAACGCTTTTAAACAACACTACAACCGCGCCATCCCCTGCACTTTTCGCGTGGTGAATGAGAGTGATGTGGTGTCGGGGTTCAACATTCTCGGCGGGCACCACGTCGGGGTGCAGGTGAACGTGGATCGGCACGGCAATTACATCTGCAAGCCCATGTACATCGAACGGCTGCTGCGTCCCACCCGCGGCCGCGGTCTGGCCTTGCTGAATCACAAGCTGGCGGCGTATGCGGAATCGTTGAATGCGGTGGCGGACGTCTACGCAAACGGCGCGTGCCCCGTTCGATGTCTGGAGCCCTACATGGACGAGATCGAGTCTGTGAGCAGTACGGGGGAGGAGGAGGACGAAGAAGAGGGCAGCGACGCGCACGCAGAGAGCGGCGCCGCAACCACCAGTGCCGCTACTGCTGCTTCTGCTGCTGTAAGCTCGCGGCAACTCCCACAAAGAGAGGAAGTGGAGGAGGATTAAAAAAAGCAGTGTGCGGTGGTTTGTTTTCATCTAATTTTTTTTTTGTTTGCTTACACTCTTTTCTCATTTACGCTGTTAAAATTAAGAGTGCATCGAAGAATAGCTGCTTTAGTAATAAAGAGAGGGGTGCAATTCTGCTAAACAAAAAAGAAACCAAGAAAACAACAAAAGAACAGAAACCAACCAACTTATAGTCTTTTAGAAGTTTTGAGCAACTCAGATGATGATCATGAACTGTGTATTAGATCGCGCGGCTGGCATTAAAGCTGTTTGTTCATGTGTATGTAGCAAACATGTGACACCTTGAGCGCATCCTAACTGAAAGTCTGCTTTCCTTCATGACACATCCACGCTCCTTCATTCAACTTTCTTTGGCTTTGCTTGATTTTCCGTTTTTGCTTTCTTCCTTTTCTTTTTCCTGCCATGGCACACTCACCTAAATAATATTTGCGCTCTATGACGCACACACATACACATACGAAAGGACTTACAAGCTATTATTTTCAAGACATTATTCTAAGCTACTCTTCTATTTCTCCCCACACTCACAATCTCTCACAACCTTATTTCACCATCCTCTATTTTTCTCACATCTAATCAGTTCCTTTCCTATTTCTCGCTTTCACTTTTTTTTT
>MDUD01009203.1:0-25928 GCA_002216565.1 Crithidia mellificae | reverse complement strand
AGTGTTGTCGACCGCGATCACGCCACCCTGGCGCACCAGCTGCACGGCAAGCTCGTAGTACTCGGGGTACTGATCCTTGTTGGCGTCAATGAAGACGAAGTCGTAGGTGCCGGCCTCGCCGTCATCGAGGAGGCGCTGCATCGAGACGGCGGCAGGGCCCTCGATGAAGTCGATCTTCTTGTCCACGCCGGCCTGCTTCCACGCCTCGAAGCCGACGCCGGCGAACTCGCGCGAGACGTCGAGTGCGCGGATGAGGCCGTCGTCGGGCATGTGCAGCGCCATGGCCAGCGTTGTCACGCCGCGGAAGACGCCGACCTCGACGGCGCGTCGCACGCCGAGGGTCTCGCACAGCCAGCCGAGGAACTGGTACTCGTCGGCAGAAGCCATCATCATCGGCCGCTCCAGCTCTTCGCCCTTCTTCCGCAGCTCCTGCTGCAGCGGGGTCTCGTTCACGTGGTGGAGGAGGTACTGGTAGTACTCCGGCTTCATTGCCGCCGTGCAGGGGGCATCGCTTTTCGGGTGCGGGGGACCGTGGTAGGACATGCTTTGGCGAGGCAGCGGCTCGGCGTTGTGACCTTGGTAGGAGGAGAAGCAAAGGTAGAGGAGGATGTAAAGAGTGGCGAAGGCAAGGGTCGACAGCAAATGCATGCGATGAAAAATGCACTGGTGTGCTGATTTTATGAGTGTGTGTGAGGTGATCTATTAACATTATGATGGGAAACAAAAAGAAGCGGGAGGGGAAGTGGAGACTGGATTCCTAGAAGAAGAGGCAGAGAGCAGCTCTCGTGAGGGACTAAGCAGCAAGCAAGCGTCGTGAGAACACGCAGTTGATAGCTAGCTGGAGGGAGGCGGAGTGTCTCACGTTGCCATCTTTGCTTTTTGCGCATAAGAGTAATCACGCTGCGTATAATGCGTTGATAGCAGAGAAAAAAAAAAAGAAAACGTTGCAATAGCAACAACATTTTCCAAGAACCTAATCGAAGCAAAAGCACATTACATCTCTGTTTCAGCTTGTGCATGCCCTCGCACGCATTACAGCATTCCTCATGACCTGTCATTTCAGTTCATGTACACGTGGCTGTGTTTGTGTGCGAGAGACTCTGTGAAGGTGTTGCAGCGTCAAAGCTCAATTTAGCCCCTTTTTTGTTCTTTTTCTTTAGATTGTTGATCGCCAATTACATATGGCAACGGAGCAGCGAAACAAAGGCTGCCGCGCACTACGAGCGAAGAAACAAAAGAAAGATTAAAATAAGAAAACGCAACCAATTCAATTTGAAAACATCAATCAGGTAGAAGCGATGGTTAGTTTACACATTGAGGGAGAGTAATCAAGTACATATACGAGGAGCAAAAAGAACAAAAGTAGGCGAAAGGCGTACGCGTTTGCGGATGACGACAGGTTCTAAATGCGAAGGGGAAGAGACCAGCCCTGACTCGAGTTCTTTCTTCTTCACTGTCAAAAGCTAATTAAAGTCCAAAACGAGAGGAGAAAGAAAGCAAGGTGAGAGGCGCACACACAAGCGAACAACGCACGGCAACACAAATCTTCTTGGGGAGGAACAAAAGTTAAAAGAAGAGAAATCAAAGACGGGAATACTTTGAGGAAGACTGCACACCAAAAACGTGAACAAAAAAAACTTCCGTCTTAAAGAGAGACCAGCCGCCGACTTCTACATTGCGCGGTTGCCACCACTCTTGTGCAGTGCTGACGTATACTGACCTCAGTGTATTTCTTCGTTCGTCGCGACGCTTAGTCGTGGACACACACACACACGCAGCTGTCAAAACGTGTATAGCTCGAAAGTCTTAAATCAAGTCCACAAAAAAAAATACGGATGAGGAGACTTCTCACCCTCAAGTGAAGCTAGCTCGTTAATATGGGCTGTGTGTACATTGAGGACATTAACACACGCATACGCAGATTGAGACACATATACGGCTGCCTCATTCCGACGACGAGATGTGACAAAGGCTAAGCAAGGGGTAAAAAAAAAATTGCTATACTTAGAGACATTAGACAAGAAATGTGAGGTCCAGTATTTAAGTGATAGAAGAGGGACAACAGCAGTTATTAAAGAAAACCACGAGCAAAAAACAAAACATATTGCTTGATATGAATGAAAAACAAGCAAAAAGAGGGGGAAAAAAGATTACCTGTACATCGAAAAAATCACAAAGAAAAAAAACCGAGAAGAAAGTCACAGGTGTGCGCGAGGACGCACATACACACACGCACACACAAAGAAAAACAGCTGCCGCACTTTTTGGCATGGCAACTTAGCGAGGGAAGTGCACGTGGAAGGGCTGAAAGAGAAAAGAAAAAAATCCTTTCGCTCTCATCGTTTCTCGACAGGTTGCTTTACATCACCAGCTCGAACTCAGCGTTGTGCTGTTTCTTGCCCTTGCGGAAGCTTTCCCCTTTGAAGGTGTGGAAGACTTCATTGCCGTCCTTTGTCTGGTACAGCGTGTTGAGGCTCGTCAGCGTCCCCACGTCGAAGGTGGAGACGTTGCGGAAGACGGCGTTGTCTTTTGCAATGCGGACGATGTTCACCTCCACGTCACTCGAGGTGAGGGAGGTGTCGGTGCGGATAGCAATGACGTACTTCTTCTTCGGGTTGTTGTTGCCCGTGTTGCTCTTCATGCGGCGTGGGATAATGAAGTACTTGTGATCTTTCGTGAACTCGTACTTGAGGGAGACGGAGCGCGACTGTTGGAAGACGTACTCGCCCGTGGGCTCCTCAATCGTCTCGCACGAGTTCGCCACAATCTTCTGCTGCCCGCCGTTCAAGTCACCTTCGGAGACACTCAGCATGACGGCGGCGTACTTGTAGTCCGGGTCCTTGCTGCTGAGGCCACGACGGTCCTTCTGATGCAGGCTAAGGTAGGCAGAGAACTTGCTCTTCTTCTTCACCAAAATCTCCAGCGCCGTGTCGCACCACAGGTCCTCGAAGCAGCCGAAGACGCGATAGTCGTTCCACGAGGTGAAGAAGTTACCACGGCGGAAGCACACGGAGCCGCTGTCGAAGAACTTCACGACATCCTTCCACTCCATCCAGAAGGTGCCGTCTGCCTTCTTCTCCGGCTTGCAGGCGAGCTTGATGAGGGGGTAGCGGCCCCAGAGCGGACTGTCGTCGCCCCAGTCTCCCGTCCACTCCACGCTCGAGCCCCACGGGTTGCGGATCTTTAGCATGCACAGCTGGTGCAGCGGGAAGTTCTTCACGTCAAGGACGGAGTAGGCGTGGCCGGCGCCGAGACCCGCCTTGTCGAAGAGCGCCTCTGCCTGAGCGGCCGAGAGCTGTTTGCCGGACATGGTCAGCTTCCCCTCTCCCGGGGTGGCAATGGAGAGAAGGTAGTTCTTTTCATTCCAGCGGTGCAGGGATTCGAAGAGCTTCTCCCGCACCTTCGAGTCCGTCTGCGCCTTCTTCCAGCGGTCTTCGAAGCTGTACGCAGGGAAGCCCGTCAGGTCCTCCAGCGCCTGCCAAGGGAAGCCGGCCACGATGGCCTGGTAGGACCCAAACGCCTTCGCGTACGCCTTCTCCAGGTAGGACACCCACAGCTCATTCGGGTGGTGCCGGTTGCGGGCGAAGCAGGGTAGCAGCTGAACACTGGGAAGGTAGGAGTCGATGATGATCGTGCGCCACCAGCCGTTGATGTTGAGGTTCACGCGCCAGCCGCCGTACTTCTGCTCCTGGTTGCGCACGTAGCACCAGTGGTGGTTTTTGAAGATGCCTTCGATGGGGGCCGTGTACTCGGCCAGGGCCGCAATGGCGCAGAGGTAGTAGCAGTCACCCAGCTGACCTTGATCGATATCCTTTGGGGAAATGCCGTCCCACAGGCAAATCTTGCTGTGCCACTCCTTCGGCAAGTAGTCCTGTGGCCGGCGCCACGCGACCGTCTCCGGCTTCTTCAGACACGCGTCCGGCTCCGAGTCGATGCCGGGGCGGATGAGCGACTGCGTGGTGGGTGGGAAGGTGGTGTCGGTGTACATCTTGCTCTTCCCGCGCGCCGCCTTGAGGAGGCGGTTTTCGTTGGTGATCTTCGAGTTGTTCGACTTGAGCTTGCGCATCTCGGCAAGGTCGGCGTTCACCTTCACGGCGGCCTGCTGACGGAGCTGCTGGCGCTCCTGCTCGGTGAAAGGAACACCAGAGAAGTCCACCTTGAATCCGTTCGCCGTCTTTACCTTCACCATGCCTTTCGTCTGCAGGGGCGAGACGGTGAGGATGGCGGTGCAGGCCCCGGACGCGTCCTGCCGCTTCATCTCCGTCTCGTCCGTCAACCCCTCGACTTCGGAGCCGGCCCCGAAGACGGCCGTCACCCGCATTTCGTAATCTTGTGTGTCATTGTAGAAGTACCACTTGTCGCCCTTTACCACTTTAAAGAGGCGGCCGTCCTCGAAGCAGGGGGTGACCTTGCCAGAGACAAGAGGCTCGCCGTTCTGGTAGTTCGGCTTGTCCGCGCAGCAACCGCAGAGACCGCTTCCCATGATTCCGCAGCGAGGGATGCTAGAGTACCTGCAAGAAGTTTAAGGTGCAGATAAAAGAAGGAAAGGAGACCACAGGAGAGTTCGGAAGCCTGCTCGTGGGATATTTAAGATGGCAGATGTCAAAGACAGGAAAGAACACAACCTGAACTCGGAGATTATACGCTTCCTTTAAAATTTTAATGACTTAAATGAATGTAGCAAAAGGATTAAATGTGTAACGGTGAACGTTCCCTGTGTGCTCGGTTCTCTTTTGCAGAGAGCCTTTAGTATTAGGAAGAAGAAGAAAAAGGTTTGAATGATATGAATGAAGAGAAATTGGGGAAAAACAAAAATTACAAATCAAGGAAGTTAATGAAACAGGTTCTGCGATGTTGAACGGAAAGGAAGGAAAATGTGCAGCTGTAGAGGACTCGAACGAGCAACAGAACTAGAAAAAAAAGTTTTCGCGGCCGCGCAAGTTGTTTCTGATTAAAGTTAAAAAAAAGGGTTGAAAATTCAGTTTCTAGAGAAGATCTGAGGCCGACGCAATGTTTGTGCCTTAATGTGACGATTCGATGCGTAAAGGTGTGATGTGGGACGGACGAGAAGGAGAAAAAATGAAGAAGCAAGAGAAGCTTCTTTTCGTAGAAAAAAAGATAGTATGGGTTTTATATTTATGGGTGAGAAACAAGGAGATGCAGAACGAAGTGATTGGGGGATAAAGTAAGAAATTAGCATTTGAGTTTTCTTGGAGAGCTTTGCTTTGGGGGTAAAAGAAGATAAGCAAAGGGTGTACTTAGTTGCACTGCTCCTCGTAACGTTACGAGAGGAGGTACGTATAAAAAATACATGAATTGCATTGCTCTCGAGAGATGAGAGCGCAAAGCTAACCCAAAGCTCTGTTTGGCAGCGCTTCTGCATCGCCCTCGATAACCAACCTTTTCAATCCTTTTGTCCTTTTTTTTTGGGTGTAGGGAAAAGCACCCACCAAAATCGTACGAGCGAGAGAAAGTCAAATTACGACAAAGCAACGAGAAGAAGTGCTTCTTGAAAAGAAAGACCGTTTGTACAAAGAAAGAAAAGCAGAAGATCACGCCACTAGAGCACTTCCCGAGTCAGCGCCAAAGCCATTCGAAGGGTGTGGGACGCGTCCTGGTGGACGACAAGCTGCTGGAAACAGCCACACGTGTTCAGGGGGCGCTCCGCCATGCACGTGAGGCGCACCATACTCTCCTGGACTGCACGACTTTCTGGCCGCACAAACTGCCGCGCGAACCAGTTTGTCCACGCCGCTCTGCTCACCGTCACCGTGCGCATCCTGAGGCCACCGCCCCCCTGCTGTGCTTGCTGCTGCTGCTGCTGTGGCTGAGAAGGCAGGAGAGGCACGCACAGGGCACGCACCGTGGCGGCCGCGTCGTCGTCGTCGTCAGCGGCAAAGCCCAGCAGGTAGTGAATGGAGATGGCCGTGCAGAGCGCCACTTCCACCTCGCCGACTTCCCGCAGCGCGTTCGCCACGAAAGTGCGCAGCATCTCCAGCTCCATCGCCTCCATCGCAGAGGGAAAGGGCAGTGGCGAGGTCGGCGAGGCATGGGCGGCACCGCCGGTCAGCATATCCGGGCGACTGGCAAACATGGCAGAGGCGGCCTCGAGGTCTTTGGTCAGGTTTGTGCAGGTGGACTGAATGTAGCGGTGCAAGGAGCGCAACCGTGGCGAGGCAGGAATGCCGTACCTACTTCCACCACCGCCACTGCGACTGCTGTTGCTGTTGCTGCTGGGGCGGTGACTGCGGCCCTCGCGTGGAGCTCTGTCGCCGAGTAGAAAGCGATGACACAGAAGCTGGTGAAGGGCATTTGCGATGCAGGCATTGCTGATCTCTAGCAGCAGGGTCGGTGCGGGCAGAGCCGCCAGCCAGTCCAGCACGCGGCAGGCCTCTTCGTAGGGCTGAAAGAGAGTCTGCAGGATCTCCTCGCGAGAACGGGGCACGGCGCGGCGCCACAGCGACCACCACACATGCGCCGACCCTCGCCCGCCGTCTGGCTGGTCCTTCATGCGGTCAGAAAGGTAGTCGCTGTCGTTGCTTTTTGTCGTTGACTCAGCAGAGGCAACAAAGTCACGCGGGCTGTGCCAGTGCACAAAGTCAGGAAAGCGCACCACTACTCCATCCTGTGCGTGGTTGGAGAAGAGGAAGAGGCACATGTCATTGTAAAGGGCGTCCCCGTGCAGCCACGCCGTGGTGGCGGTGTCCACCGCGGCTGCTCCGCGCGTGTTCAGCTCCATTGCCCGCTGAAGGACAAGGTCGGAGGTGGTGGGTGGGGTGGGCAGCGGCGCCGGGGCGACGAGGACTTCACCGTTGGTGATGAGTCGCAGCTCTGAGCAGGCAGCCGTCACTGCGGCCTCATGCTCCTCCGCTGCCTCCTCCGCCGCCCGCGCTGCTGCGGCGTGGTCAAAGGACGCGTCAGGGGCCGGGTACACGACTTCTGACGGGTGCAGAAGGGCGTAGACGGCAAAGCGCAGCAGCTGAAACTTCTGGCTCAGGAGTGGCCTGCTCAGGTCTACGGGAGGATCGGCACGTGGGAGGGCAAGGCAGTCCAGCAGATGTTGCCAGCTCTTCTTGCGATCCTGCTCTTCTGTCGCCGACTCTCCGCCGCTGCTGCTCTCAGGGCCAGGGGGCGCGACGAGGAGGTCGCGCAGGCGGTCAACGCAGAGGCGCCACAGCGCGTGCGCGTCCTCTGCGTGCTGCACCTGCGTAGCGCAGGCGTAAGCAAATCGGGCAAAAAAGGACTCAGGAAAGTAATCGGCGCGCAGATCCTTCTCACCTGGCGCTGCGCCATCGCTGCTGCTCTCACCGTCTCGCCGAATCCTTTCACGGTTTGGCTCAGCCATGAAGGGCGACGTTTGCTCCTGCTGCTCTTCCGCCCCATTAGCCTCCTTTGCGGGTTGGGAGGGGGATACATTTGGTTTGCCCTCCACGGGGAAGAGCTGCCGATGTGCCTCCCAGGCATCCCAGAGGCTGCGCAGCCGACGCGCGATGATGGTGCCACTGCGCTCTGCCGCGGCGACCAGCACGCCAGCGCGCGTCTGCCCCTCACGCCCTTCATTCTCTGTAGAGTTCCACTCACTGCAGGTGCCACCTTTGCTGTTGCTGTTGTTGCTGCCGTTGCTGAGCTGGGCATCGCCGCCACCTCCACCTACGTGCGGGGAGAGGCTAGCAAAGCGACGCAGCAGTGATTCCGTGAGTTGGACATTGGCCCCCGTCCAGTCTATTAAGTGGGCTGCCAGCTCGTGCAGCTGCGCGGTGTCGGCGCCGTCGTCGTCCTCGGTTGGGCTTGTGGCGTGGTCCCGCGACCGCGGTGATGTTGTTGTCGTCGTGGGGCTTCGCACGGGTGGCTCCGCGGCGGCGCTGCTGCCATCCGTCCTCTCGCGTGCCTTTCCCTTCTCCTTCTGCGACCGCTGCGGGACCGGCGAGGTGGCACTTCGCTGAGCGAGTGGATCGAGGAAGCGCTGCTCGATCACCTCGCGCAGTCGCTGACTCACCCCACCTTTGATGTCGTCGTCACCGCGCACGATGGCCTGGGCGGTGATGCAACACTTCCGCTGCGCCGCCTGCGCTGCCGTGGTGAGGGGGGCGGTGGCGAACTGGAAAGGGTCGAGGTGGCTGCCACGGCCACTGGGCTCGTGCGCCTCCACATCCTGCAGCTGATTCCACTGGAAGTGAAAGAGGACGTGCTTCAGGGGCGGTGCCGAGGTGCCGAAGCGATGGGTGACGGGGCCGGACAGCAGCTGGGTGTAATCGTTCTCGCGCTCCAGCACAGCCTCCCACGTCAGTGCTGCATTGCCGGCGACCGCCCCCTGCGTCGTGCCCGCCCCGCTCGCCTTCAGGCCGCTTGACTTTATCTTCCTCCCACTCCCCCGATCAGCAGCCGCAGCCGCAGCCGCGGCGGCGTCTGGTGACGACGGTGGGCCGTGTGGGTGGAACTTCCACGGAATGGGCAAGGCGTGCGTCTGCCACGTTGAGACGCAGATGCCCTCGAAGTCGTCGCTGCGAATGCGGCTGTGCTGACCGACGTGGAGCTGGAAGAGGTCAATGAACTCGGATAGCGTTCGGCAGTGCTCCGGCGGGTGGGCGAAGGCGTCGGAGAGGAAGCGGGTGGTGAAGGTGCGCTGATGCAGCAGGCTCCACTCCGCCGACGTCACCTCCGAGGACGGAGGGCAGGGTGGCAGGGCACCGAGGCTAGGCAGGGGCGGGGCCACCCCGACAAAGCTCTGCTTGTACGAGTCGCCAGCCGGCGCAAAGCACGGGGCGCAGCCGTCTGGAAAAAAGAAAGGCGAAGGCAGCTCTTCTGCCGCCGCTCTCGACACGCCGTCGACGGGTACAGGGGGGGTTCGCAGCGTGGAAATGGGGGACGAGCTGACGGCCCCGATGCGCAGCACCGCGCCGTTCTTTTGCTGCCGCAGCACCTGCCGCACGGCGGTGGAGAGGAGGGCGAGAAGGTAGTTCGACTCGCTCTCGCGGTAGGCGGCGCTGGCGCCCACCTTGCGGATGAGGAAGAAAAGCGGGGTGCAGAATTGCTGGGTGATGAGGTGGCCCGCATCCCGCACGTGCGCCTCCACCGCCACCGTGAGGTCGAGGTCCAGCTGCGGGGTTGGGGTCGCGGAGGACGAGGCGTAGAGGGTCATGGTCTGGCTGAAGACGTGGGAACCAACATCGGCGCGGCGGTGGTGTCCATCGGCGGGGTCATCCAGCAGGGAGACGAGCGAGGACGTGGACGCAGCTTTTTCGTTGTCGCTGTCGATGTCGCAGCCGGGGCCAGGGGAGGAGGACGTACTCCGCTGCTTCAGCTTCGGTGATGCGGAGGCCCGGGTAGACTTGGCCGATGGCGCTTGAGAGATGAGAAAAGACTGCAGGAGGGGCTCGCTGTCGAAGAGGGTGGCAAGGTATGTTTCAATCAGGCGAACGTGCTCCTCGAAGCTGTTCGCGCAGCTGTAATCCTGAATGAGCAGCGGCAGCTCCTCCGTGACGGCAGAAGAGGAGGTCATTAAAAACAGAAATAAGGGTTTAGTCGATCGAATGACGATGGATACACTGTGCGAAGGAAAAAATGCGAGCGACTTGGCTTACCGTTTACGCAGCTCTTTCCCTTTGCTTAGAGATAATCAATCTGAAGTGCGTATATATATTTATGTATAAAGTTTGAGTAATCGAGACCGTAAGCACCTTTAAGCAGTGAAATGAATGACAAGGGACGAAGGAGTGGAAGAGAAAAACAAAAATACCAAGAGCGGAGATTTTTACGTGTCAGTCTGTGGATGCAGCGAGCCGAATGCCCATCCTTTCTTTTGTAACCCACATTGAGAAGAACAAGGTGACAATAATTACAAAATGAACGCCGATTGCAAAGGAAAAAAAGAAGCTTTTTGAGAGGGTGCGTTTTTTTTTTTTCCAAGTTTGTGTACCTTTTATTTTTTTGTGAGATATAATACTTAGTTCTCAAAGAGGAAAAACACACGGTGCTCAAGAGTGGAATTCAGGAGGGCCCGGAAAGAGAAAAACAGCCACAAAGAAGCCCACACTGTCTTCGCACGGACTGTCGTACTCTGCGAGGTGGCGGGGCATGAAGCGAAGGACAAGCAACGGGGCCTCCTGCGATGGGACGGAGGCAGCACCCGGCGCATCGGCTCGAGCTGCTGCTGTCTCCTTCTCCTGCTGCACAGCCGCAATCTCACGAGCTAGCAGTACCATGGGTAGCGGTGAGGAAGAGGGAGTTGAGGCAGAATCCGCACCGCTGTCGCTTTTACACGGTGCTCCAGCTTCGCACAGATGCGGGTAGTTCGTGACGGACATTTTACACAGAGCGTGGTGGGCAGCGGTGGTGGCGCGTGCGAGCCGCAAGGTCGGGTAGGTGCGCAGGAAATGCAGCACGTTTGCTTCGTTCTCCTCCAGCGTGGTGGTGCAGGTGCTGTAGACGAGTACGCCAGGCGAGCCCGGCGACCCGCGTAGGTGGCGCACGCAGGAGTCGAAGAGCTTGCGCTGGTAGTCGGCGGACTGCTGGATGGAAGCGATGGAGTGAGGGTGCGGCAGCAGCTTGGGACGCAGCCCCAAGCCCGTGCAGGGAGGGTCCAGCAGGATGCCGTCAAAGGTGTCCGCGTGCAACCCTGCGGGCGATGACTCGGTCGAGCTGACTGCTGTCGTGGCCGTTGCCGCAGCAAGTTGCTTCTTCAAGTATTTGTTTGTGTCCGCGCAGTGCGGCTCCAAGACTCGGCTCAGAAAGCTTTCTTTTGAGGCGTCATCCTCGTAGGATGGGAAGTGCTGCTGGAGGAGCTTCAAGAGCTGCTCCTGACGCGGTCGACTGCGCTCACAACACACAACACGGAATGGTGGGTGCGTGCCAGCCTCCGTGCCTGCCACGGCCGTCGTCGACTTCTCTTCCTCCTCCTCGCTCGTTTCCTCCCTGTCAGCGCGGCTCTGCAGCAGAGACAGCAGCAGGCTTGTCTTGCCACCTGGGGCGGCGCAGGCATCCAACACCATGCAGGGCCGCCGCAGCGCACGCCGTGGAAGGTGCTCCACCAGCATCGCCACCGGCACCATGCTCGAGTAATTTTGTAAGAAGAAGACGTCGTGCGGCTCCTCCTCAGGGAGGCCGCCGCCGCTCTCCGCCGCCACCGCATCCGGCACCGCCGCGGCCGGTGAGCTGGTGGGGCTGGCCGTGTTGAGCAGCCGGCGCAGGGTGGCGCGAGAGGGCTGCAGCTGCGGGGTCCAGTCGGTGCGCAGGGCCACACCGCGGGTGCGTCGGCCCAGGACGTCTTTCCACCCCATGAAGAGTCGCCCGCTGCCGATGCAGACGAGAAAGGTCGAGTACGGCGCCAGGGCCGCGGCGGAGGTTTCGGCCGGAGTTCGCAGGGGGGTGTACTGCGCTGGGGGCAGGGTGATGCCGGCGGTTAACCCGCTCACGATACGCCATGGCGCGGTGCCGTGGGCAGTAAACAGTGAAGACGTAAGACTTTCCCTCTTCTCCTCCTCTGCACCCTCAGCGGGTGGTGTCGCCAAACTGCCCTCGCCTCTCACCTTCTTCACCCCTGGCAAGACGTTGTCGATGTATTTTTTATTGTTCGTGCCCTTGTGTGCGTTGTCGGTGCTGGAGTCAGCTGGTCCGTCGAGGACACGCTCTGCGAAAAAAGCCACCAGGGCCTCTTCTCCCGCGAAGAAGACGCGTGAAGCAGTGACGATGCCTGGGGCGTAGAGGTCGCTGCCTCGCAGGACCGCCTCCGCTGCCCCTGCGTCCACCACAATCACCAGCGGATCGGTCGAGTCCACGCACGACGACGACGACGGCGGCGGCACTTCTGCTGCTGCTGCTGCTGCTGCTGCTCCTGCGGGTGCTGTCGAGTGCGGGGGGTCCAGCGGAAAGGTCGGAGGCCACTGCGCGAGGAGGCGGACGTGCGGCTGCACACAGGCGCAGAAGGGCAGGCCCAGCTTGGCGAAGGTGAAGGGAGGGGCGTAGCGCGAGGCGGTGGCTCCGATGGGAGACATGGGGAAGTTGGTCTCTTCGTTGTCGTCTCGGTGGTTCGCTGCTGACGGCGAAAGGCATGCAGCGCCAACGAGGCTCTCTAGCTGGGGCTGGATGTCCGCGCCTACGCAGCGCACGTTGGTGGTGACAGGAGCTACGGCGTAGAGGGAGGCGTGCGATGACGCCGCCGCCGCCGGTGCGACGTTGACGTCTCCTGTCGAGGGGGACTGCGGGGACAGCCCGAGCGGCTCCCACACCGTGCGGCGCAGGTGCTCCGTGGTGGCGGACGGCGCGTACTGGTAGACGTGCTGAGCGTAGGTGTCGAGAGTGATCATCTGAAGCGGAAAGCGTGAGAAGAGCTTTGTGACACGTTTGCGCATGCAGCAAGAGGCGGCGCGCTTTAAGAAACCGGATGTGAATGAATGCGAATGAAAGAACGACTAACAAAAAGGAGAAGGTAATGCAGAGAAAGAAATGAAGAGTCTAAAAAATTACAGATAAATTTGAGCAGCCTAACAAGGGAAAGAAAAACTAAGGAAAAACAAATCAAGTCAACAACAGTAGGGGTCTCGGCAGCTTGCTTCAGAGCTGTTGATGGACAAATATGGGTTCAAGTAATACCCTACAGATAAGGTGCTTAAAAACCAAAAAAAAAAATTGTTTTACGAGAAAAGTGAGAAAGGGGATTGGAGATGATGAGGGTAGCTGTGTGCTAAGCGTGTTGTGCGATCAGTTTTATGTTTTGATAATGAGCCGAATGGCGCTGAAAGCAGCTGCAAGAACCCGACAACGCAGCTTTCTTGCCTTCTGCCCTGCTTCGCGTTGGGAAAAAAATGGTTTATTTAGTTTATTTTTATTCTTCCGTCAAAGGTGCAGACTCCAAACCTTTTTTCTCCTTGTACACGAGGCTGAAGATCTAGAGTCGCGTTCACTTCAATCGGTTTAGGATTTTTGCAATATAGACGGATTTGGAAGCACAGGGGCGCTTGAGACATGGATGGAGTTCGTGAAAGTAAAGCATGCAACGTGGCGGGTACAAAAACAAAAAAGAAACAGAAGTAAGACACAGCTTGGTGCTTTGTGCTTTCAGAAAAAGCTAATGCGCGGTCTTACTTGAAGAATCCTCGGGCTGCATAAGGCTCGAAGCGATTTGTTGAGGGAGAGAGGAAGTACGAGCGAGCCTCCGCCTCTTGGCTGTTGAGGCAGCGCTGTACCCCTTCCCACGGATCTTCAAAAGTGGAGGCAACCGCAGGGGTCGGGAGCGGACTTGGCGTGCCCCAAATAAGCTCCTGAGGCTGACCACACAGCGGAATGGAGGAATCCGTTGTCCGTGCCGGATCGCTTTCTCCGTCAACACTGTTCTTATCGCTCGAGAGGTTGCTGCCGCTGATGTTCTTGCTGTCAATTTCCAACATTCGCAGCACACTCGTCTCGGACGCGCCAATCAAAACCGGATCGCCGCGTGCCACCTTGCGTGCCGGTGTGAGCAGAGGGGCATCGTCCTGACTACCGTGCAACGTGTCCGGGATAACGGCGCTCATCTCCACGATGAGAGTCGACGGGTCCGCGATGATGATCGGACTCGGCGACCCGCTGTCGTCCTCCACGGCGAAATCGGAGGAGTCGGTGTGCGTGTTTAAGATGTGTCGGGTGGCACAAGTGTCCGCCTCGGCGGAGGCGCGGCTGCTACTGTGCTGGCTAGGAGTAGGCAGGGGAGACTTCTGTGTGAGGGCCAGCAGATCCTCCTGGACAGGGTCGCGAGCACCGCGCAGAACACGCTGGCGGCGCGCCACCGACGGGATTGGATGCTTCAACATCGCCTGGTGGTGCGCCGGCATGCCTCGCGGGGTGTGGATGGCGTCGTCCATGGCTGCCTCAACCTCCTTTGAGAAACGCACGGCCGCCGCTTCGTTCGCCGATGCGCCGGTTGAGAGTAGCGGGAGGGAGATGGAAGCAGCAGGGTCTGCCGCGTTTAATGTTCGAGGCTGCGAGAATTGTTGCTGGGGGGTGGGATCGCACTCCGCTGCACCGAAGAGAAGGGCCTGCACCTCCGCCTCCTGCGCGGCCGCGCGGGCACGCTGACGGGCCGCGCGGCGCACCACCGCTGACTCAACGAAGCGCTGCAGCGAGGTCTGGTAGGAGGCGGAGGCGAAGGCGCCGAGGTCCCACGTGGCGGACCCGGCTAGGCAGTCCGCCGCACGCTGAGCACACTGCTGAACGGCGATGATAAAGTAGCCTAGGATGGCGTCGTCGAGGGCAGCGCGGAGGTGCGGGACGGCGATATCGTCTTGCTGCGGCTGTTCTTGTTCTACCGTTCGGTGCTGCTGCTGCTGCTGTTGCTGCTGCAGGGCACGGAGACACTCCGCAATGGCGGCCCCGGCTGAAGCAAAAAGGTTGTGTGGCGCGCAGGCGTCGTGCTCCTCAGAGAATGGCGCTTCACTCAGTTGGTCTACTCCATCTAAGCTCCTCTTCTTTTGGGCTGCAGGCACTGTCGTCAGCGCTTGGGCAAACTTTCGCAGTGCCTGGACGATAACCGCGGACTCGTGCAGGAGCTGCGGGGACTGGATGAGGTAGCTGCGAATGCAGTAGGCCTCGATGGCTCTCTGTAAGCCGCTCGGGAGATTCTGTTGGGTGGCGAGTGCTTTCAGTTCTGCCTCGTGCGCGGTGATAAGGGCGTGACCCACGGCGCGGCAGCACAAGTCGTCCAGCACCACGTCGCCGTGAATGATATCAATGAACGGGTTGAGCAGATACATTGCGGAGCTAGACATTGTCATCCCTGCAATCAACGGCTTTTAAAACAAGATGAAGCGTGTTACAGATTTCGTTACTTGCAATCTGTTCTATGATAATGTAAGAGTCTGTATTTTGCCTTTCTGATGATGAAGGAAAAACAAAAAGAGGCAGCGCACCCAGTGTGCGCGCGTGGTAAATGCTGTCACGAAAGTACACTACAGTGTTACTTTACTGAAGAAAGAAGCTTAATGCTGCAGGTACAGAAGAGCTGAAACAGGAAGAGAGCGATAGCGAAAGACACGAGGGACGATGAAAGAGGTTGCAACGTGGAATGCAGAGAAATGAAAAAGTTTGGAAATAATGCCTCATCTATTGGCATGAACACCATAAAGAAAAAGAATGAGGTAGGTGGAGTTTGGGTGCCGCCATAGCCACTTATAGCCATTTAAAAAGGATATAAAGCCGTGAAATGCAAGATATTTAGGATGCAATTGCAGTGTTGAGTACTTGTAGGAAACTAAGCGATTTTAAAGTGCCCCCTTTTTCATGTTCGTTATATTCTTTACGAGTGGAACGGAAGTAAAGACGAGAAACGAAAAACAGAAAGGAAGAGTTGGTAGTCGGCAAAAAAAAAGGTAAGAAAAACAAAGAACTTAAAGAAGTGAAATGTAGTAAATAGCGCACGTTCAAAGTTTTGTGGGGAAGAAAAAGGTATGTGATTTTGCAATGTTGTCGACGAGATGTTACCTCGCGCATTCCATCTTGAGCGTGTGGACAGCATCCCACGAGCAGATGAAAATGAGGCGAAACAGAAAGAATGTGAAGCATTGTAAAATCAATGTTTCACAGAAGAGCGTAAAAAAAGGGCAAGTGGTGAGGTGAAACTAGAAAAAAAAATGATTGGCCCCTACGCTCTCGAATGCGATCAGAAAAAAATTGAAATCAGTAGGGGTTAATTTTTGGGCAGAACTGTAGAGGTGAAAGCTTTGCGGCTATCTGGAGAGCTCCTCGGCCTGCCAATGCTGAGGTACACATGGCCGAAAACACACGATTGCAAACCAAACAATATGAACACCTGAACTTAAATAAAAGATCAGCAGCAACAACAGCTGTGAAGGCGACTAGTCGAAAATGAAAAAAACACTTGAGTCTGACGCGGAAAAAAATAGGGTAGAGAAAAAAAAGAGAAAAGCGGGCAGTGGCGTCGAGGCGCTACGTGTTGCATTTGTAGTTGCAAGCTGCCAATGACCTTTTCTGAACACAAGCAATTCTCCTATCAATGGCTGGTAGAAAAAATCGAGCAAAATAGAGCGTGCACATGTCTGTATTTGTTTCGCTTGTGATTTCTTTTCTCGCTTCTGTAAGCCCTTACCTCTTTCCCACTGAACGTGAGCTTTCGGCAAAAGTTCACACGCTACGCACGCTGCCACAGCAAGGCATCAAGAAGCCTCATCACATCTGCGAGAGTGCCTTCACCACGTGCGAAGCAAACCAGCGGCTGTACCAGTCGTCCTTCCACATCCGTACCTGCTCCCACGTGTCGGTCGGGTTGTCGCTGCTGTACGGCGCCGACACGTAGAGCACGTAGAGGGGCGCGGAGCGGGGGTGGGGGTGCTCGCGCTCAGCCTTGTCCGGCACGTTTGGCAGGTCGAAGCGGACGCCGTAAATGGGAGCTACGTTCGTCATCTCCGTCGTGATCACCTCCGCCGGGGCGTCGGGCTTCGTGGAGGGTCGAATCACGGTGACCGCGCGCTCGCCACCTCGAATTACCGCCCCGTGCACATCCCCCGACTCGAGGAGGGCTTCGTAGCGCACATCGGACAGCTTCTCCACCGCATCAGCGGCTTCGCGAATGACGGTTTCGCGGGCTTCCACCGTGGGAAGCGCGGCGAGGGTCTCGTGCACGCCTGACATCCACGCCGGGCGGGTGCGCCACCACACGTTGAAGGTGTCCGAGATGCGGTAGGTGTCCCGAAAGGTCTGCCACATCCACCCCCAGCGAAAAGGGAAGGCGGACTCGATGGCGTGGAGGGCGTAGAGGGAGCCGAGGGACGGGGCGAGGGGGTGCGGTGCCGCTTTCAGTGCCTCCTTCTCCCCTAGCAGGGCCGCGTCGTCGCCCGCCGCGCCGCTGCGTTGGCGGAAGAGATGCTGACTATGCACCTGCTCCGCGGCGTGCTTTGACGGCATAAGACCTTCGAGGCGGTAGGCGTACACGCGACGGTGGGTGGGGCGGTCGCGCGGGGCGAGCAGAGTGAGGTTGGACGAGTTTTTCAAGTCGTAGGCGTCATCGTTGGTGATCGGCTCGATGCCGCGTATCTTGGATCGGATCGAGAGGATGCCGCCGCCCACGCCTGCACAGGTGGCAAGGAAACAACCTTGCAGAGCAGCTTTAAAGCCCATCCTACTGAGGTGATATCGGATGGGAGATTTAAATATATTGTAAAGTTTTTGATGGGGTATTTGTGGTGACAAATAAGAAAAAAAAAGCGGTCAACGGCAAATACAATTGGTGTTGAAGTCTTTTTTTTTACATGCACAGGCGCAGATGTCAAAAAAAACTTGTGTGTAAAGCTGTTGTTGATTAAAATTGAATAATACAGATCTTTGTGACGAGATGCAGGCGAAATTGTCAAGGCACCAACAGGTAACAAATATATACGAGGAGAAAAGATCAGTAAATTGGATGGTGCTACATTAATGACAATTGTCATTGTGGTTCCGAGGTCACAGTGAGGAAGTGAGAACCTCTAATCTTTCATCAAGTGTAGGAAAACACATCTGCTCAGCTCTTGCAGTAGAATCGTCAACGTCAGCAAGGCTCCTTGCCAGTGTCAAACGAAAAAGCAAGTTGAAGAGTTACAACCCTTGAATTTTATGTCTCTCTATTCATTTGCTCTTTTTAATCGAGGTAAAACGTTCGTGAGTCAACAAGACGGTCATGAGGGCGAATTGCAGCTGCTCGGGCACATATTTATATATATTGAGCATTTGCAAAAGCACAAAAGAATATATCGATTTGCCCAGATCATCAAGTTTGTTTTGGTGTGTATCGTAAAGCAAAAACCTTCTTGACCCCCTTTACGCTCTCTGTAGTCTTGAAGGTCAGAAATCTTCGATAACAGCACAAAATATAAGACAAACTATTCAATAAAACAACAGCAGCAACGTTAGAGTGGGGAAGTGTTGGTGGAGATGATAACCGTCGCTGCTGCTGTGTGATGTTGTCATCGAGTTTGGTCGAAAAAAGAGAAGGAATAGAGCTCAACACAATAATAATAATAAAATAACAGCTACATTCGATGCCTGCATGCTCTCGCACCTTATGAGGAAATCGACTACTCATACACAATCTTCACCGGATCCGTCTGGACTCCCTCGTCCACCAAATTAGGGGGTGGGGTGCCGACCGGCGACGAGACCGAACCCGTCTGCGAGCTTCGCAGGCGGTGGCTGAAGCTGCTCCGCGGTTGCGGCTTTCCCTCCTGCCGTGTTGCCATCGGCGACAGCCGTCGCACGGCGTGCCCTCTGCCGTGCACCGCCTGCTGCTGCTGCTGCTGTTGTTCATCGCCAAAGATCGTCCCGCTGCCAGGCCGCGGCACGGCCAGGTCCAGCAGGCCCGTCGTCGACTGCAGCTCCACCACGCGGCTACTGTAGAGCGTCTCGTTGTCGGAGATGGCGCTGTCGTTGCTCGCCGTCTGACGGTGGCGGCGCAGCTGCAGAGCCGGGGCGGTGGTGGAGGTGACTGTGATGCGGTGGTGGTTGGGACTACCACTGTTGTTGTTGTTTTGACTCATCTTATTGTTGTTGTGCGGTGACAGCACGTGCTTGCCACCTCGCCGTCCCTCGCTCGGGGCCAGGGCGAGCGCGTTGATGCCAGGCGGCGCAGCAGCAGCCCCCGCCGCACTCGCGTGGGCTAGCCGAGGTGAGAGAGAGGCCTGCGGCGGCGACGGTGTCTTTGTCTTCTTCATCGTTGCCGCTGCCCCTTTCCGCGTGCGTTCTTGCTGCTGGGCGAGCAGGTCCCACTGACTCTGATCCTCCTGGTTGAAGGTGCGCAGGATGGACTGCACAAGCGACGAGCCGAGAATGTCAGAGCAGCGCGGCCGCTTCGTCGGGTCCAGCTGCAGCATCGCCTCCATCAGGTGCAGCATCTCCGGCGGTCGCCCGTAGCTCGCCTGCCGTGGCGTGTTGAGCACCACGCTGCCGTCCGCGCGGCGCTCGGGCAGGGTGGCGTCGAAGGCGAGGTAGTACAAGATCATCCCGAGCGACCACACATCCGAGGCGACGGTGTGGTGGTTGACGTAGTGCTCTTCGACCCCGCGCGGGGAGGCGGCCGTCTCGAAAAGCTCCGGGGCCATGTACTCCAGCGTCCCGGTGCCACCGGAGCGCTCATACGAGATGTCATCCAGAATGGCAGCAGTGCCGAAGTCGCTGACGAGGACGCGCGGTGGTCGCCCCTTTGACTCGGCCAGCAGTAAGTTCTGCGGCTTTAAGTCGCGGTGGAGGATGTGTTTCTGGTGCAGGTGCGATGTGCCGGCTACCGCGCTGAGGAAAAAGTACCACACGGCGAGGGTGGAGAGGTGGGTGCCGTACTTCTCCAGGTAGGCGTCCAGGGAGCCGGCCGAGGCGTACTCCATCAGAATAAACAGACAACGCACCGGCGGACCGAAGTCGGCGAGCTGGGCGTCCTCGACCCAGCTGTGCTTGTACTCCACCACGTTTGGGTGTCGCCGGACCTCCTCCAGAATACGCACCTCCCGCAGCACCGACTGCAAATAGCCCGCCTTGTCGCCCACGGGGATCTTCTTGAGCGCGAACTCGCCAAGGTTCACCCCGCACATGAGGTGGCGGCAGAGGTAGACGCCGCCGTAGGTGCCGCGGCCCAGCTGACGCAGCTCCTTGAAGTAGTGCTTGTAGTAACCATTGTTCGGCGCCGGCCCAGGCGCGTTCGGCGAGTACATTGACGACGACGGCGAGCCGCCCCACTCCTCCGTGGGCAGCTGCTGCTGCTTCTCTGCCTCCGCTTCCTCATTGTCGATCAACTCCTGCAGCGGGTCGGGGGCCGCGTCGGGCGGCAGCGACACCTGCTCGCTGGCGTCCTCCTCCTCCTCCGACTGCATCAACTTCAGCGGCGACCCGGGGGCACGGCGGCCGGCGGGGCTGCCGCGTGAGAAGCGCGACGACGACGACGGTGGCGGCACGACTGCGGGTGTGGCACGGGCCGGGATCAGGGCACCGCTGTAGGCGCTCAGCGCGCGTGCCTGCTGCTGCCCTCCGGCCACCACCGCCGCGTACATTGGCGGGCTCTGAGAGCCTTCTTCGTCCTCGGCGTCGCCGTGTGCGAAGATGGGGTTGTGGTAGTCCTCGATGGCGAGGGGGGAGGTGTTGGTGGCGGCCGCAGCGGCGAGGACGGCGGGGGGCGGCAGGGCGCGGAAGTAGTGGGCCGTGAAGGTGATGGCGGGCGGGGGATAGGCTGGACTGCCCGTGTTGTGATTCCGCTGCCCACTGCCACCGCTGCCGGCATTCGTGACGTCTGCGTTGCCCTTGTGGTGCGCGAGGCTTGGGTTACGCGTTGACGTCACGCGGGGCGGGGTGCCGCCGCCTTCCCTTTTAGAGCCAACCGCAACACCGGACCCGCCTGCGGCCGCAGTGAGTGTCTTTGTCGTGGCTAAAGCAGGGGCGTTGGAGCCGATGAAGTAGGGCGACCGCTGTTGTTGTGCTTGTTGTGGCTGCGTTGCCTGCTCATCCGCGTCCTCCGGTGATGCGGTGGGTGGAAGGGCAGGCAGCTGCTTTGGCGGCACGTCGCCTGGGCCGTAAAACCCACCCGCAGAGTCGTACAGGTCGGCGTACGGGTCCTCGTCGTAGTAGTCATAGGGACGCAGACAGTGCGGGCAGACCCGCTCGGTGGAGACGGTGGTGGGGGCCAGCTGCCCGTAAGGGACAGCCGCGTCCAGCCCCCCTCCGCCACCGTCGCCACCGCTGCGGCCACTACCGGCGAGATCGCCGCCGTCGCCGAGAGCGGCGTGTGGGTTGCCCCGTGCGCTGCCAGGGCCGCGGGCACTGCTGCTGCTGCCTACAAACGGCACCACCGCCAGCTCCATCGACTCCGCCGTGGCGGTGGCAGCGGGGGCACCGGCAGCTGGGGGACTTGGCTGGGTGGGAGAGGGACTGCCTTCGAAGTGATCCCTTCCTCCAGAGGTGGAAGAGGAGGTGGGTGGGTAAGTGCTGAAGACACTCGATGGGGGCACTGGTGCGGGTACGGCCGGTGTGCGTGAGGTGCCGGCAGAGCCTACACGGGGGTTGAGCGGAGCGAGAGGGGCCTGGGCTGTTGCTGTTGGCGGCGGGGCCGGGATGGAGAGTCCGCCTACGGCAGGAGCACCGCTGGCGGATAGCCGTGGGAGGCTGGTTGCAGTGGTCGCATTCGACTGCTGCTGTGGTGGCTGCGGCGGCTGTGGGGACGTGTCGTTAGCTGGCGCGGGTGGCGCGGGCAGGGGAATGGCAGAAGACGCCGATGGGCGGCGTTCCACGCTGGACCGTGTCGAGTCGCTCATAAGTAGAAAACGTCGTGCAGCTGGCAGGGAACGAGGTCTAGGGCCTTTCAATCGCTACACCTCTTCTTTTTATTAGATTGAGCGAGAGGGTAAAAAGAAGAAGGTGCAAGGACGTATAAAGAGCACCTCCAACCCTTGTCACGGCGATGTTGATAGTTATGTGCAAGGCAGCCCAGAAATGACACTGTTCTGAGCTGTTCTTGTAGTTAATTTTGGTGGATGAGATGGAAGACGTGTAGTTTTTCTCCTCTTCGTTGTATTGTTGAAATCGCTATTCCTTCCCGGCGCGAACGCAGTAAATTAATACGTCAAGAAACAAACAAAGTGGAGACGAAGGAAAGTGAAGCGACAACTGCATTTACGCTGTCTACAGAAGTTCGTTGCGGTCACATTACGTTACGTTTGCCAATAACGGCAACTCTCTTTGTCCCCCTTTGGCACACGAGAGGCATAGGAAAATGAGATATATGTATAGCTTGATCTCTCTTTCCTTTCTTTTACACTTATCATTGCCCTTTTGAGGACTCACGTTCTCTTTCTTCTTGAACCTTTAATTGGAATTGTTGTACCCACACTGTTATAATATTCATAACCATAAGCATAGAAGCTGTGGCTCTTAGGAAAAAAAAGGATAAAGCAAAAAAGAAATGGTTTTTTTTTTTTAATTGCATCTAAGGGAATTTGAACACCTGGAAAAATGGCGCTGGCTTTTAATTTTTTCCAATCATGCAAGCCCATCCTTGTTCTCATCGATAGAAAGGCGCCACGTTGACAGTTCATGCATAGCCTTGGCCAGTGCAGTCATGCGCACAAAAAAGTCGATGGTGCGCGACTCCATCGAGTACGGGCACCCATCCGGTGCCAACGAATCTTGCTCCACCTCCTCCTCCGCTCCTCCATTTTCTTGCTTACCGTCTGGGCTAAGGTTTGGTTGCGCTATGGCAGGAGATGGGCTTGACGTCGCAGCAGAGGCTGGACGGTGTGCGGCTGTAGCGGTCGGGGCATCCAGCACGGGCAGGGGTGCGTCAATAGTGTACGTGTCCACCACACGAATGCCCTCATCTGCGTCATCCGCGTAGCATCGGGGCAATTCCGCTGGGGTGGCGACGGTGCGGTGGTACAGCACGTGGGCATAAACCCACTCCTCCGTGTCCTCAATGTAGACCCACCGCATCGCCGCGTGGTAGGGCGTAACCAGCGCGCCAGAGACACGTGAGCCGAGCTCGTGCTGACGCAACACAAGATCCAGCTTTGTCTGGAGCAGTTCCTCCGAGGCCCACTCCATGGCAAATCCGATCACAGCAGGGCCGTAGGTCCGTGGCGAGTCCGCGTGTTCTTCGGCATTCACTGCGTCGCGGCCGCTCTTCATTGCTTTCCCATCCACTTCCTCAGCCGTGGCGAGAAGCAACAGCTGTGCCTCCGTTGCACCGGCAACGCTGGCGAATGGCAGCACCGCCGCAGCGTGCGTGCACTCCGAGCCGTCCTCGAACGCTTCGATCACCTCCTCTTCTACACCTTCATGAAAGAGAATGGGCTTGTACATGAATATGACGTGCCACCGAGGTGCGGCGCCGTCCGTCGCACCGTGGGCATCACTGCTGCGACGGCTCCCTGCAAAGCGATGCATATCGAACATGTGCAGCACGTGGCAGCTGAGTAAGAGACGGCTTAGCACCACGTTCAGCTCATCCGTTGAGATCCAGGCAGACGCCTCGTCGTGCAGAGGCGACGCTCTGCCTTGCAGATCAGCGCCACTGCCACCCTGGTCGCACAGGACCGGCGATAACTCGAAGCGCACCAGCGGCGCAAAGCAGTCGCACTCAGCGCAGTAAAACACCACAATCGGGCACGCCGCGGTGCCCACAGCCGCCATGTAGCACACGTGTCGACTCTCCTGCTCCGCCGCACTCTCGCAGGCCGCCTTGCCCTCGTCGGACAGCATATCCGCCTCCAGCTCGAAGTTGCCACTGCTGCTGTCCTCCAGCAGCTTCAGATAGGTCAGGTAGCGCTCGTGGTGTTCGCGCTGGTGGGCCTGCAGCGCGCCTGGGTCGCGAAAGTCGGCGACAACCGGCGGCGGCACACCCCGGCCGGGTGGCGGGGCCTGCTCAATGGCGGTGTGAAAGCAGTACAGGCAGTGAACGTGGGGACCCTGGCCGGAGGCGGGGAATGCGTCGTGCCGACCAATGTCTCGTGCATCGCAGCAGCGGACGTCAGGAATTGTGTTGGCGGACGAGTTTGACCAGTAGACCTCGACCCCTTCGCGTGCGAGATGAGCGCAGAGCGGAGGTACCCGCGCAGGTGAGCTTCCCTGAACGACTGACTTTTCAGCTGGTGCTGAAAGGTGAAATGAAGGAAAGAGCCGCTCGGCGTCTTCGGCGGTGAGGCTCAGGTTGGCGGCCATCATATGAACAAGTGCAGTGTACTGAGCTTCCGAGATCTTTGCGTTGCCTTCGTTGCCTTCCCGCCCGGGGTTGTCAAGTGGGCTGCTGGGGTCGAAGAGATGGAAGACATCTGCGCGGTCAAATAGGTTTGATGTCGCTTGAGACATTGAATACAGACAATAAAGAGTTCACTTTTCGTAACAATCACAACCGACACCAATATGCTTTTGGCAAGAATGTAGCGACATGAGTAAGTACAATCACGAGATACAATCTCGACCTCAAAGAAAAAAAAAAAACAAGAGAGAAATAAGGTGAAGGAATTGAAAAGTGAGGTAAGCTAAAACATTAATTATTTTCTTCGTTTTGACGAAAGAACATTTATCGAAATATAGGCACGGAAAAGGCAGTAGTAACAATGTTACTTCATTTCAATGCTAATTGCATTTTTTCGTTTTTTTTTTCACATTAAAAAAACCGAAAGATGACGCCGCAAGCTTTTAAGCAGGTGCCAAGTATAAAAGTTGTTACAGCAAGAAATCCTTTTTTTAATTTAAAATACAATTCTCGTTTCTGAATCTCTGCAGTTGCCATGTAAGATGCAAACTACTTTAGATAATCTCTTTCATGATTCTGAAAATACAAAATAATGATTAAAAAAGAGAGGAGCGAAAAGACAAATGTTAGCGCTTTGTCCTTCTAACGTCGCCAACGTCGACACCCTTTCGTTTCTGGTTTTGTCTCATCGACACGAGGTGATGAGAGTGCGCAGGCGATTCAAAGCAGCCCCAAGCTCAAAGACGCGCGGCAGTGCGGTGAAACCTGCCGGCAGATAGCACGACTGAGTCTGCAATTCCATACGCGCCGAACGGAGCCGGCTCTCACAGCTGCGAATGAGCTGGCAGTAATCTGACACACGGGCGAGCTGTGCCGCAGGCGTTCGTGATGACAACGAAGTCGAGGCAGTTCGGACTGCGGGTGTGGTGAGTGGGTTCAGCGAAGGCGAGCAGAGAGGGGGCGGGTACACGGGGGACGGTGCCGCGTGATGCTGCAACGCCTCGGCCGCTGCGCTACCGTCGTCGTAGAGCATCGCAATGCACTGCGCGATGGCGTTGAGCTGCCCTTCCTCCACGAGCTGCTCCACCAACGCCAGCTCAATCTCTTCGTGACCCACGCGGACCCGCTCGGTGCCCGTTCCACTCACCTTCAACCCGCCGCGGCCAGGACCTTGACGAGCACGGCGAGCGATCTCCTCAAACGTCGAGTTGTACTGCAGATGTCGCTGCGGGGGAAAGTGAAAGGCAGACTCAGCCGCTGGGGGTGTCCCTGGGGCGACAGTGCACTTCTGTCCACCGTCCTTGCTGACCTTCCGCGCTGCCTCGACAATTGCTCGCGCCTGCGCGGTGGCGTCGTGCACGTGGTAGGCGTTCATCACAAGCACAACATCCGCCATGGGGAAGTACTGCCCTGACCCCCCCACCACCATGATGACCGACACCTCATGGTGCCGCATCAGGTCTTGCACACGGTGCACAAAGGAGGTGATTGGCTCCTGCGTTGGCGGCACCAGCTGCTCCATAAGCGCGTCGCGGTACATAAAGTTGGTCGCAGACGTGTCCTCGTCGAGCAGCAGCGCCGTCGAGCTGAGTTCCAGCGCTTCCATGATGTTCGCCGCCTGACTTGTGCTGCCGCTCGCGTCTCCCGTCGAAAAAGCCGTCGTGTCTTTGCGAAACGGCAGATTGCGAATGAAGGGCGAGATGTCGACGCCCGACACGGCCCGCCGATCCTCCGCGCGAATCTTCACCGCCGTCGGGTCGACCACCACGAAGGCGCGCCCGTCATCAGGGACGTGGTTGTACACGCCCAGCTCCAGCGCACGCAGCAACGTCGACTTGCCGTGAAAGCCGCCACCAGCAATGAGGGTGAGTCCCTTTGGGAGGGCAGCCCCACGGAGGGTGCGACCGCTAAAAGGCAGCTGAAAACTTTTTGCGAGGGAGGGCGGGGATTGAAAAAGAACGGCGCTGCCGTCGGAGAGCGGACGGTCAGAGTCGCCCGCCGCGCGCGGCAGGACGGCGCCATCTGCGATGAACGCCACCAAGTTGGACGGCTTCAGCTGACGCCGCAGCCACTCTTGGTCGCAGACGGAGGTGACGTGCTGCCACAGGGCCGCATGGTCGCACCGCGCCACATCCCTCTGAAAGGCGGGCAGCAAATGGCGAAAGAGGATCCGCCGGATGCCCTCGCTGTCGATGCGCCGGCCGTGCCCTGGTAGCTTCACTCGTAAAAAGACCTGCAC
>MDUD01009188.1:0-15595 GCA_002216565.1 Crithidia mellificae | reverse complement strand
TAACCTCAATATTGGGGAAGACGCCTTCGGGAGTTGAAAAAAAAGGACAGATTTTCGTAAAAGTGAAAACATATTATGACACTCTGCATGTAGGAAACTTGGCTCAACTGACTCCTTCGGATCCTCTCAACAAGTTTGGTTTTTTTTTTTTTCGAGAAACCAGCAAAAAGGCCGCAAGGGTAAATTCAACGGAAGCACAAATAATTAAAACTATTATTTTTCCGCAGACGAGAAAATAGGGTCAGTCCAATTAATGAAGAAGCAGAAGACAAAAAAAATAACGCAGTAGCTCTAATTGCAACAAATTTGACAGCGAACGGCGAGCAAAGGGAAAAGCGGCTCGAGTTGAAACAGAAACTAGCCAATTTGAACAACAACGTCGAGAAAAAACTAGGATGCAATTTTTTTTTAACAGACACTCGCGTAGTCATGCATCTCGACGAGTCAGTCAAAGCGGTTGTGTCTTAATTTTAGTCAACATGGCGTCGACTATTTTTTTCCGCACGCAGCGTAAAATCCTCTGTGCGGAATCAAAGTCACAAATGGTGAATAGGAAATATAAACGCTCATGTTTCTACGTCTTCAAGATAAGCTTTCTGCGTTCGAACCGAATTTTATAAGACACAAAGTAAAAGTAATGAAGACGGTGGATCATGTTTCGAAAATATGAGTTCCTCCAATTAATGGCAGGAAAAAAGCTCTGCTACGATAAAACCAATGCTAAAATTGGCCGATTAACTTACAATCTTATGCGGTATCAAAAAAAAAAACAGTAAATTGTAGGCGTCCACTGTCCACGCTAAATTAGCACGCACCAGATTAGATGTTTCGAAGAGTCAATTTTGAAAGCCACTGACAAGTTCTGATCAGGTTTACTCGCCTCGAATTTATAGCTCAGTGTTAAACATACAAATTTGCGTTCTTGTGGCCGTTCAAAACGACTTCATTGCGGTTTTATAAAGGAAAACACTTTTCCATTCACTTTGACTGCACAGTCAAAGTCAGCGGCTAAGCAGATGCAAAATAATTCTTGCAAAAGAACGACGTCACAGCAAAAACCAGCGTTACTATCTAACCCGTCTTTTCTTCTTCTGTTCACCTAAAAGCGTTTTGTTTTTACCACTGTAGTCGCAACATTTAGAAGTAAGAAAAATTTGAAGAATTGGTGAATCTTCGATAAAAAAGTGCAAGCCCCCCCCCCTCCTTTTGTCTTAGTTCGTTAGATTTCAATTGCACCTTTCGTTTAAATCAGAAGCGGCTAATTGTTAAGAAATGCGGGGTTTGAGCGTTCGCGGATAAGCCTGGCTGCAAAAAGGTCTAAAACCACTTATATTATATTCTTAAGAGTTTTGCTAGCGCGCCTGCCCCTGCTCACCATCATGCTGAGGTCATTTCCTTTATCTTCGAAACGTCTCCTTATCCCGAGAGAGCCACGCATGGCCGTCGCCGGATGGTTCGTGGCGCGGGGAATGGGCGGCCCGCTATGGCCCATCACTGACACCTGCAAAGAGGCCATGCCCTCCGGGGACAGGGGAAGAACGCCACGCCAGAGCACACAAAAAAGGGATTAAAGAAGCCAGCCACGAGACGTAAAAGGAAGCGAGGCGAGACTAGCCAGCACGCTAGGGAGGGCACCAAAGAAAATTTTAGTATGCATGTTCTGCTTTTCTTGCGCGTACTCTGAACCAGACGCAGACAAACGCCATGCCGAAAGACACCATCAGCCTGTGTAAAACGCAATTCTTTTCGTCATCATATTCCTTTCCACAATTTTTAAATTTTCTTTTTTTCTTGTACAATTGTTAATGCGTCGGAGAAGGGAAAGCAAAAGGCTCTGCAAAACTAGGAAAGTACAGGTAAAATGGTCAATTAATAGGGAAGAGAAAAAGGGACCTTTAAAAGGCACCACGCCGCTGACGAATTTCAAAGGCAGCAAAAGCGTAAGAGCATGTTGCTGATTATAGCGCATGCGCGTTGGAGAAAGAAGAGAAGGAGGGGGGGAGGAAGACAAAAGCAGTTGCACAAAAACAATAAAAATGACTAGGAAAAAAAATGGGATGCCTTTTGGCTTTAAGCAGTGGCAAAGCCCGCTGCTCAAAAGACAGATAGTCCATCTACGAAACAAACCGCACAGCACCAGTTTTGCTGTCCGCAACGGGTAAGGTACATCCGGTCAGATCCACCACACGCAGGCTGCAGCAACTCAAGGCGTCACCGACGCTTTGAAGGCGGAGATTCTGACGTGCATCGATCTCACAGAGTTGAGGGCAAGAGCCAACGCCGTCCAAGCTTTCCAGCCCGCTGCACCAAACGACGAGTGTTTGAAGGCACACAGCCCCTGCCAAACCACGCAAATCTTGTAGCGCAGCGTTGTGCGACACGTTTAGCTCCTCTAGACGCAAACACTTGCCGAGGCCGTCGAGGTGGCGCAAGTCGCAATGCGACGCGGTGAGCCTTGTGAGCTCTGGCGCACCGGCAAGTCCACGGAGGCTTTGCAATGCGTTGTTGCCATCTAAATCGAGGTACGTGAGACGCGGGCAGGAGCTGAGGCCATCTACGTCTAGCAGTCCACAGTAGCTTGCTCGCACCGTCGCCAACTGCGGTGCCCCAGCAAGCCCGCTGAGGCTCTTGAGCGAGGAATTGGAACTCACGTCAAGCTCGGTCAGCTGACCGCAGTTGTTCAGGCCGTCCACGCTCTGCAAATTCACGCACCTGACAAGAAGGGTCTCGAGCTGTTGTAGGCTGCGCAACTCAGAAACGCTGCTTAATCGGAAGTTGTGAGAGAGATCCAGAACTGACAATGCTGCGCACCTGCTCAAGTCCTCCACATTTTGCAAGTCACAAGAACTCGCCAGCAGCTTTGTCAGCCGCTGCAGATTGGCAATGGCGGCGACACTCTTCAAGTTTTCATTGCAGCTCACGTCGAGCACACTGAGCGCGAAGCATGTTTCAAGACCGTCAAGGGACTGAAGATTGCATCCCCTCACAGTGAGGTGCTGGAGGTGGTGAAAGGTCGAGAGTGCAGTCAAGTCATCGAGTCGCTCGCAATGACGCAGCTGCAACTTTTCAACACGCAGCTGCTTCGCCGCACGCAGCGCACACGCTACCGTCGCACCCAAACTAGAAGGATTGTAAAAGCTCCTCTCGGCATGAATACTAAGCTCCCTGAGCTGTGAGAAAGTGGCCAACTCAGAGAGAAAGGTGCCACTTGACAACTCCGTCAACGGTGCGTCGACACCGTCCACGACACCGCGTTGTATCTCCTCTTTTGCAGCCCAACACGCGATTAACCACAACTTAAGTGCCCCAACGCGCTCTCGTCTCGCACGCGTGAGTTGCGTCAGAATGTCGGTGCGGGTGTTAATCACTTCCAAGCGCAGCGGAAGTCTACATCGATCAGCCCACCACACCGACCATGAAAGCCCTTGAGCTGCCTTTGCCAGCCAATAAGTTGACGTGAAGCAGCACCACAGCTGCTGATCGCAAACCTGCGCCTGATAGGCTGGGACACCAGATTCGATTGCTGCCATGCAGACCTCCGAGTCCAGCCGCGCCTGTGCACTCACCGCGCCGAGGGTGTAGTGCATTCGCCGAATAGCTCCGTTAGGGAGAAAACTGACGATTTGTGCCAGACCATCGAATCGCAAACGTCCCAACGCCACACAAGCGGGGTTCCCAAAGTTGTTGTGCAAGACTGCGTTGAAATCTGAAACATGGTCAAAGTAGCTTGTCATGGTATTACAAAAGGGAAAATAGGCGTTCGGCGTAATAATTGCTCGATGAAATTTAATGAATGCGTTTTCAGCTAACGTGTCTTCTTGAAGAGGATGTGAAGTAGAACGGAAGAGGCAGCTTTGCGAACAAATGTACAGCGCAGCGGTGCGTGTGTGTGTGCTTTGAAGGAAAAAAGCAAGAAGATAGATTAATACGCATAAGAAGACCGGATGGGAGATGAGAAAGTGCGAGAAGAGAAAGGAAGTTTAGCCAGATGAATGTGAAAGCTCCTTCTTTATAGTAACACGGAGCTCGTGGGAGAAAAAAAGGGCCCCTTTGAACAGCCAGGTGCAATGAAGGAAACGGGATACGGGTAGAGGTTGTTGACAAGCACCTAAGAAAAAAAACCTCTGGGCGCCATATTGCAAAGAGCGTGATTCGCAGTAACGCTCCACGATAACTTTCGATGTTTTTTTGCAAAAGCTTCCGACACTTAATTGCCCACAATGTCGCTCAGATTTGCGGCCGGCGCAAGGGGAGAACGGAATTTTTTTGTTGGAAAGGAAAGGAAGTTGGTCATTCTGCGACCGGCCGCATATTCTTATCACACTTCGATGCTCCAACGTGTACGGTAATTTTTCTTGTTTAACTTATTTTCTTTGTGTGTGAGTGTCTTGCTTCTTTATGAACATGGAGGTAGGAAGTGGTACACAAACAATCTTTTGTTGTACATGCAAACGACATAAAAGAGGTTGTAAAGGTACATCAATACATCAAATAAAGAGAACTTCAAAAACAACAAAACGAAGTCTATGCAGTGGCAAAAGAAAAATAAAAATTGGAAGCATGTCGACATCAAAACTGCGCTAGTACTCTAACTGGGTGAATAGTGCAGTGCCGCGGAGCACCCAATGACTCTCCGACTGCTGGGGGTCGCGCGGAAGACTCACCGTGAGGATGAAGTTGGTGGAATGACCGGTGGTGGAGAGCACCCCTTTACGGTCTGTGGTCTTGTAGCATGGGCATGCGTAGGTAGGACGCTGCGCCACGTTTTCCGGCAGCACCGGCACCAGTTTCATCACTGGAAAGGGAATGAAAAGCTCCTTCGGTTTGCTCTCCGCCAGCACACCGTTGGCCCACCCCGCACCCTCCAAATAGAGCCCGTTCACGTAGCAGCCATCCTCCGGACCCTCCGTGAACGTCTCCGCAGCCGCCGTCTCCACCGTGAAGTCCCACACGAGCTTATCAATCTCGATGTGGTTTTTGCGTGCGTAGTTCTGCATAACGCCCGTGAGGAAGGACTGCGTGAAGAAGAAGCCGCTGAGCCAGAACATCACCGGCGGCCCCTGCGCGTACCACGTCTGCAGAAATTGCAGGCGGGCCGTTAAGTCGTTCACGTACGCGCCAAAAGGCTTCAGAGACGGGTAGGAGCGCTTCTTCCACAGCTCCGGCACCTTGCCGTCGTACATGCTGAGAAACACCTGCTCCAGCTCGCTGCTCATCACCACCTTGCCGCTGATGGCGTCCTGCACGTCTGCAAGGGACTTGCGCACCACGGCGAGGAGGCGGTTGTAGCGGATGGCCTCCTGAAGCAGCACCGTGTTCATCGACTGCGCGTAGTCGATGGGGTACTTGCTCTGAATTGCCTCGACATCAAAGAGCGGCGGCAGGCGCTGCAGCACGTCGGCCGCCAGCGCCTTCACGGCCGTTTTCGGGTCCTTCTGTGCGTCTTTGCCTTCTGCCCCGTTGGCGGCCGGCGCCGCAGCAGCCGGGGCATCGCGCGGCTGCGTCGACAGCGTGGCGTCCAAGAGAAAACGCGCGTCGCGCTCGTCCTTTGTGATGTCGGCATTCTCGTGCAGCCCAAATATGGTCGGTGGCTGCTGCCCCGGCAAGTTTTGAATGTAGGTGACGTAGCTGTTGTACTCGCCGTAGGGCGGGGCGAAGTACTCGAGCGCGTCGTCGCTGAACACGTAGTCGTCCTCCAGCATCAGCGGCGTCAGGTAGACCTCCAGCGTGGCCATCAGGCACCGCCGATCCCAATCGTCCGTCACGCGGCCACCGTAGTTGCACTCGCCAATGAGGTACAGCAAAGCCTCGTAGGGCACGAGGTCGTTCTCGTTCAGAAGCATCTGCAGCTGGCGCACGCTGATGCGACGGTCGGTGTCGTTGAACTCGTAGGGTCGGTTCCACCCCAGCGGCCCGTACTGCCGTCGTTCCTGCACCACCGCGTGGAAGAAGCAAAGACCGAAGAGCAGCTTCTGCCACACCTCCGGCGTCTCGGCCCCGTTAAAAAACTCGGCGTCCGCGACCGGGTCGGAGAGGTAGGATTGCAGCAGGTTGCTCTTCAGTCCCTTCGGCGGCTCCTGCACCAGCTTCACGCCGTTCTGCAAGATGGCAATCGGGAAGACGTCACTTGGCAGCGAGGTCAGCCACAGGCGGTAGTCGCGGTGCAGCCGCGTCTTGGCCGTCACATCGCTGTAGTCCTCAATCATGCGCGACAGCCGCGGCATGAAGTCGGCGTAGAGGTGACAGTTCTGCAAGAAGACCCAGTGGCCCTCCTTCGTCCCCACCTCCATCAGCTCGCAGGCCGGCACGTCTTGGCCCTGACCGAGGGATAGCTTGAAGAGTTTGTTCTGCGCCATGCCCCGCAGCTCCGCGACGCGATCCAGCTCCGCATTCGGGTCCGCGCCGGGCGAGAGGACGAGGATGATGGGCACCGACGGGTCGTAGGCGAGCTCGTCGACCACCGTCTCCAACGCGTAGAGGGGCGGCTCCACAAAGTACTCGCCGAGGGTGTCGCTGACGTAGCGGCGGATGGCCGGCACCACCTTGTCCATCCGCAGGCACCGCACGACGACCATCTTCTCCATGCTGGAGAGGTCGTGCAGGGCACCGGGCAGCTCCAGCTCCAGCGGGTTGGATGACTCGTAGAAGTCCATGAAGAACATCTCGTGCTGCTGCACCAACTCCGTCAGGTGCGCGAAGCCGGCCAGCTGCGTCGTCGCACGCCGCAGCAGCTTCCAGCTCAGCTCCGGTAGCCACGTGAACGGGTTGGGCACCGGCTGGTGGTCGTCCTCCTCGAAGCCGCCCATCAGCACCCACCGCAGCAGCATCGGGTCCACCTCGAAGATCTTGAGCGACATGATAAAAGAGAAAAGCAGTTGGTCACGCGCGAAGAGGGCACGGCAGATGCGCTGGTACAGGCTGCGCTTGAAGGTGGTGTTGATCGCCTCGGTGCGCTCCTCCACCTCACTTGACTTGGTGCTGTTCATCAGTGCCTCCTGAAAGATGGCCATGTACGACTGCAGCGAGTTTTGGTACATGGGGTCGATGTTGGCGAGCTCAGTCACGCAGAAGAAAAGAATGGAGCCGAGGTGCGCCACCGGCACGAAGAGGTTGCGGGTGCGGTCGCTAATGCGCTCCATCGCCTCAATCTCCTCCTGCCGCTTCGCAATGCGGTCACTCTGCTCCTTGGAGCTGTCCAGCTCCTCAATAGCGGCCTCGCTTTCGAGGATGTTGCCTTCGGTGGAGAGAATCGCGAGAATGCGGTCCTCCGTCGCCTTCAGCCCGGCTTGGTTGGCCGCCGCCTCCAGCGTCAGCGCCTGCTTCTTCTCCTCCACCTCGCGCCGCTCGGTCAGCATCACGCGCTGCAGCAGCTGATCCTGCAGCCCCTGCTCGGTGATGCGGAAATTGATGAGGGTCACCTTCGCGCTCACTTCTGGCAGGTAGTGCGGTCGCGGCAGCTTCGTGGTCATGTAGAAGCGGAAGGACTCGTTCCACTCCACCGGCTCGCCAAGGTGCATCACCCACACCCCGCCCTCCTTCGTCAGCTGCTTCAGCAGCAAGTTCTCCAGCATCGGGTCGAGCGTCTCCTCGACGTTTTCGAGCAGCACCGGGCGACCATCCGTGATGGCTTGGCGGATGGTGCGCAGGTAGTCCTTCTCCGAGAGGCGCACCACCACGAGCTGGTTGTCGCGCTCGCGGTTGCGAATCCACGTGTTGGCCTGCTGCTGCGGGTCGACGAGCAGCGGCCACCGGCTCGAGTTGCTCAAGATCACCGCGTTGTCCACCGAGAAAGGGTCGGACGGCAGCTGCTGCAGCTTCCACTCCTGGATGTCAATGGGGCTGCCGCAGAACTTGGCGAAGGCGTAGTCGCTCGACACCCGCAGCTGCTGCGCCGCGCACGTGTCACGCCAGCGCTGCGTGATCTGCAAACGGTACTTGTGCAGAAAGGGTCCCATGTACGCCACCACACCGGCGCTGACAACGACGTTGCCGACGACGTACTGCAGCTCCTCCTCATAGCGCGCCGCCTCGTGCTCGAAGCGCGCCTTTTCGCCGCCGAGGCCCTCAATGAGCTTCTTCGCCCGAGTGAGCTTTGTGTCGGTGTCCTTCACGCGATCCTCCAGCTCCTGCTTGTCCTTGTTCACCTTGTCCAGGTGATCGGTCAGCGACTGCAGCTTCTCCGTGATGACACGCAGCTCTTCCTTCTTCGCCTTGAGCCCGATCATTGCCTCGTCGAACTCCGCCTGCGCGGCGGCAGCCTGTACCAGCAAGGGCTTGATCACCTTGTTCTGCTTGTAGTACTCCACCACGGCCTGAATGTACGTGGCAACACCGACGAGGGCAACGGAGGTTTTGCGGATGTTCTCCATCTTAAACATGTCGTTCTCCATCTTTTTCTTCACCTCCTCGATCTGCGAGTCTGGGGCGTTGTCGACGATGTCGGTGTAGGCGTTCAGCAGGATGTTCTTGAAGTCACCGGTGAGCAGCGTCACCTTGGCGTGCTCCCAGTACGGTGTGTTCATCTTGCCCGTCTGCGGGTCGCGCACCGGCTTTGGCTTGAAGTTGCCGCCCAGGAGAGTGCACAGCACTTCAATCACAAACTTCACACCCTGCGGAGGTGTCTTGAGGGCTTTCACCTCTTGCAGCGCCTTTGGGTCGAGGTCTTGCACGGAGCGCTGGGCCTGCTCCACCAGCGGCTGCGCCTCGTCCACCTTCTCCTGCGAGGCGTCCTTGATCTTCTTCGCCGCCGCTGCCTGCGTGTTCGCCGCCGCCTCGTCCACCGCCACCACCGCCTTCTGCTCCTCCGCAATCTTGCTCTCCGCCTCCACCTGCGTAATGAGCTTGTCGGTCTCCGCCTGCTTCGTCACCAGCTCCGGCTGCAGGCGAGCCAGCTCCTGCTGCATCACTTCCACCTGGTCCTCTGTCTTCCGCAGCTGCCGCAGCCCGTTCACGTAGCGGTCGCGCTGCGCCGTCAGGGCAGACCGTCGCTCCGCCAGCATGCGGCCAAAAGTGGAGAGGAGGTCGAGGTAAGAGGTGGGGGTGACGTAGGTCTGTTGCCGTGCCTCAGCGAGGTAGACCTGGCTCAATTCCCGCACCTCCTGCTGGTACTGCACGAACATCTCCCGAATCGAAGTCCGCTCGTCATCGGCGAGGTCGACGTCGGCGAGGAAGCGGGCCGCGACGGAGCGCAGGCCATCCTCCGGCCACTCGCGGAACCAGTCGATGGTGGTGCAGTTCACCAAGGACGGAAACTTGCGCAGCCGCTCCCGCAGCACCGACCCCAGCGGGGAAAAGCAGAGGACGAGATGCAGGTGCTTGCGGCAGCGCTCCACAAAGAGGGCCTGCAGGGCCTCGTTCGTGTCCGGCCGGCCAAGCCCGCGACCGACGTCGCGCAGCGCCGTGAGGGCCGTCTCGTAAGCGTCGCGGTCCTGCTTCGTGTCCCACAAGCCGGGAATCTCGCCGGTGTTGAGGAGGCTGCAGATGTCCTCGAGGAACGTCTCGGAGATGATCTGCGAGTCGGCGAGCACGAAGGCGGTGGAGTAGCCCTTCTGCCCCGTCTGCAGCAGCAGCTGACGCACGTCATCTAGAAAGTCGCCGTGGTCGTAGTCTTTCGCCGGCGTCGTGGTGCGGTAGTCGCACTCCTGAATGTACGCGGCGAGGCGGGCACAGCTGCGGCGTCCACTGCCGCCAACGCCGACCAGCATGAGGTGACCGCCAGGCTGGCGCAGCACGCGGCTGATGCGGGCGACGTGCTCCAGCACGTAGTTAAAGACGACCAGGTTCAACTCTCCGGTGCGGGACTCGGTGTTGTACAAGTCTTGCTTCTGCTCCAGCGTCGCGCGGGCTGCCGCGACGTCGGTGATGCGCTCGTACTGCGCCTCCTCGTTCGCCAGGGTGGAGAAGAGCAGCGGGCTGCCGTCGTCGTTGGTCGGCCGCACGTTCATCTTGAAGTGACGCACGCACGTCGTGCTCGCCTGCTCGTGGAACCACGCCGTGTCGACGTCGTCGATGAAGCGGTCGGCAAAGGCGCGCGACACCTCATGCATCCACAGCTGCGCCAAACAAAGCTCGTCCTTGATGCGTGGGGCGTAGGCCATGTCCATCCCTTGGAACACCTTGCTCACGTCGCGCAGGTTGAACGTGTAGTGGGACTTTTCCGGCGACGGCTTCAGGTTGTCCACCAGGGTCGTGTACAGCTCAACGGTGGCCGCGACAAGCGACCCACTCATCCCTCGCAGACTAGACGGGAAGCCGCGCGAGAGAATCCAGTCCGACAGGCGGCCAAAGATCGTCGTCAGGGTCGCCTCGTTGAAGGACGGCACGCTGAAGACGTTGAAGTGGCGGGTGAAGCGCGGAGTGATAACGTTGCGGCCGCCGCCGGGCGGTCCCATCGCACACAGCAGCAGTGCGTCGACCAGGTGGCGGAACTCAATGCCGTCCTTGCTGTGCTGATACCACCCGCCGTGGTCGAGGTACTGCCGCAGCAACTCCACCGGCGGCTGAGCCCCGTACTCCTCCAGCTGCGGCAAGTTGGTGTCGTCGATAAAGATGACCATCTTTTTGTTGATGGGTGGGCCGTAGAACCCTTTGCGGCGCTTCTCGCAGTTGCCGTCGATGAGGCGCTGGAGGTGGTTGGCCGAGGTCTGCGCGGAGAACTGAATGGCGTTGAGGGTGTAGCTGTCCTTTGGCAGGCTCTGCAGCAGCGCCTTCATCATGATCGTCTTGCCAGTGCCCGTGTCGCCGACCAGCATGGCCGGGTGCATGTTGCGCACCATGAGATGCATCAGGAAGGAGTACTTGGCGGTCTCCATGGTGGGCACGATGATGTCCTGGTACTCGCTCTCCTCCGGAATGTTCAGCTCCGGCACCAGGTCCTGCCAGCTCACAAAGCGCACCTCCGTCTCATCCTCCAGGCGCAGCTCGAAGAAGGAGGTTGTTTTCTCGGGCAGGGGCAGCGTGAACTTGTGCGACTGCTGCTCCGCCAGTAGCTCGTGCAGTGCGGTGCTGAAGACCTCGCGATCCTTGTGGTCGAGACAGCCGCCCACCGACCACACCAGCGAGAAGAGAAACCACCCCTCTAGGCGCATCGTCATGTTGCGTGCGTGCACCTTGGCGTCGCCACCGGCCCTCTCCTGCGCCTTGTCCGCGTCGAAGCTGCCAATGAAGCTGGCGAGCAGCTTGATGCAGCTCGCCACCAGCGTGCTCGCGCTCTGTGGGATGATGGACGCCGTGCGCTTCCGCGCCACCTCCAGCGCGTCGCCCATCACCGCCTCCACCAGAGACTGCAGTGTCTCCTCGAGGTCGGCCACGTGAGGCGGCAGGGTGGCGAGGTAGGAGTCCACCAGGCAGGCCCAGCCGAGCGACTGCGGCTCCACGTAGACCATGCCGCAGCGCGACACGGTGGCCGGCGAGGCGTGGGCGAGGTCCTGCACCTCGAAGACGAGGTTCATCCGCTTTGACATGGGGATGATGTCGCCGTTTTGCAGGCAAAGCTTCTTGTTGTCGTCCAGCACGGTGTTCATGTTCTCAATCCACACCGCGTCCACCGGGCCATCCAGCACGAGCCACACGCGGTCCTCCGAGGTGTCCTGCGCGAGCTGGCGGAAGCGGCTGGAGAGAATGCCGTCCGTCCACTCGCCGGACATCTCGACCTTGCCGTACAGTTGACCCATCGTGACGGACTTGGGGTTGATGGTGATCATGCGCGCGCGGTGCTCCGACTTGTTTGCTTGCTCCATCACGCCCAGCGCCGCCGCCAGCGACTGCAGTCCCTTCGTCTTGCCGCCGTAGGAAAACCCGACCAGCATCATGCCGTGCCGCACGCAGATCATCTCGTAGGTCTGACACACCTTCTCCTCAAAGTACGGTGACAGCTGCAGATTGTCCTGTGCTGTTACGCTGAGCAGCGCCTTGTGCAGATCAACGTAGTCGGGTGCGGGAAGCTGGACACCCGGGAAGAGGTCAGAGATGATGCCCTTGAACAGCTCCACATCCTGCGAGAGGAACTTCGGCAGATTGACGTCTTGGATGGAGCGCAGCATCAGCACCATCTCGTCCTCCGTTGGGTAGGCGCGCTTCAGCCGCCCAGCCGCGGTCAGCACCGCCTTCACCGCACGCATGCCGTAGTCGTAGTGGTCCTGCGAGGAGAGCTGCTCGGAGCACAGCCGGTACGTCGCCACGATCTTCTCCGAAAGCACCTTGCCATGCAGAAAGCCGTAGGAGTAGAGCTGGATCTCGCCGATCATTGCGTAGTTCGGCACCATCATGGCCACTGGGCGGAAGAGCGCCTTCAGGTTGTCCGGCAGCTCCGCACGACCCGCGTAGCCCGGGTTCATCGTAATGAAGATGGCGCACCCGGCGTCCATGCGGATCTGCGCTCCCTCGAAGAGGAACTCCGGCCGTTTCTGGATCACCGCGTCTTGAATTGTCGCGATCTGCTGCGCAATCACGGAGAGCACCTGGATCTCAATACGATTGAACTCATCAAAGCAGCCCCACGCGCCAGACTGGGTGAGCCCCTTGAAGAGCTTCGCCATGTCCTTCGCCGAGATCTGGTCGGAGCAGTTGTACACCACGCAGTACTTCCCCAGCGCCTTGGCCAGATCCTTCGTCGTCTCCGTCTTGCCCGTGCCGGCCGGCCCCTCCGGCGCACCGCCGTAGTTGAGGTGCAGCGCGCCGAGGAGGGTGCGGTAGCAGCGATCGGTGAGCGGGGTGATGACGAGGCGACCGGTGTTGCCCAGGTACTCGTAGCCGTAGCGCAAGGACGCGTTGATCTGCTGTACCGTGAGGTGCTCCTCGTCCCAGTAGTAGCGCAGCTGCGAGAGCCAATCGAAGCTGGCGGGTGAGTCGACGCCCTTTTCGCCGAGCATGCGGATGATGTCCTTCGAGTGCACCTCGATCACGACCAGCGCCTCAAGGGTGCAGCGCTCCACCACGCCAAGCCCGCTGTCGCGCACCAGCACGATGAGGTCGTCCATCTGCGCCGCGCACTTCTCGTGGTAAGTGAGAAGGCCCACCGTGCCGTTCTCCGCCATCGCCTGCGTCGCCTCCATCGTCCAGAAGAGGGAGCAGACGGCGATGACCACTTGTCCAGGCCACGCACGAATGAAGTCGGTGCGCGGCCGCGTCGCGTAGTCGTGGATGGCCTGTCGCAGCTGATCTCGGATGGAGTCCTTCATCACCGTCTCCACCGCCTGCAGCCACAGCTCGACCTGGTTGTGGTGGTCACTGGGGTTCACCTTGCGCATGAAAGGCACCAGCTCACCCTCGGCCGACTCCATTCCGACCATGTCGTGGTGGTCAGCGAAGGTGAGCGACTTGATGCCCTCGAAGCACTTGCACAGGTACGGCTGCACGAGGTAGGGGTCGCGGCTGTCGGACAGAATCTGGAGCAGCTCCTCGTTAGAGATGAAGTAGAAGCGTGGGAAGGCCATCCGCTTCGTCTCGAGAAACTGCTGCAGCTTGCGCAGGATGACCTCGAGCGTTGCGTTGGCGCTGCTCAGCGCCTTGAAGAGGGTCTCGTCCTGGCACCGCGTCAGAATCTGCGGAGTCGACCGCGTTCGCTCCATCACGGTGTGCCACGTCGTGTCGATGTCCACAAACAGCTTCTTCTCCGTTGGCAGGCTGCGCGAGATATCGGCGGAGACGAAGATGGGCTCGAGGTAGGCCCACGTGCCCTGGCAACGGAACCACTCGTCCATCGTGCACTGGATGTTGTCCAGCTGCTTCTCCCACTGCGAAACGCGGGCCTGCAACGCGGGCGTCTGCCGCACCGCCGGCTTGCCCAGCATCGACTGCGTCTTGAGGATGTGCTCATCCAGCGTGAGCTGCATCGCGTCGTTTGCCTTCAGCTTGAAGGTGTCTTGGTAGGGCTCCATGTCGAAGACCAGCCGCTTCCACTCCGTCTCCATGTTCATCAGCTCCGTCTCCAGCTCGTACGATTTCTGGGCGGCGGAGGCGATGCTCTCCACCTGCGGGAGGTGGTCCATCATGCCCAACTGCACAAATTCGGAGAGGGCGCGCTGATCGTTGTTGTCGATGCCGCCCGGGCCGAAGCCCTGCTGCTCGCGCGGCACCCCGCACTGCTGGTAGATGGCCCGCCAGTGCCCCGCCTGGAGGTGACTGCGCAGGGCGTAGAGCAGCGGGACAAGCGGCTTGAACTGCTCCATGTTCGCCCGCAGCTGCCGCGCCACCTCGCTCGGCTCCGGCTCCTTTATCTTCTTTGACAGCACCGCCACCCGCTTCGTCCAGTCCGTCATCTTCTGATCGACGTCGGCGGGGGTGAGGGAGGCGATCTTCGAGCTCATCCAGCGCTCCGTCTCCGCGTTGAAGTGACAGACAATCTCCCACAGCGAGAAGTACGGCTCAAACTGTTGCTGAATCTCCTTCAGCTGCGGGTACTGCGTGGGGGTCATGCCGAACAGCTCCTCGTGACTGGCGTAGAGGGCAATGGAGGCTTTGCTGGCTTGTATGGACGCATCGATGCCGCGGGCCCGCTCGTAGTACTCCTCCGCCCGCGTATCCTCGCCGAGGTGGGTGAAGTCCTCCACGTTGGCGGCGAGCTGCATGATGGAGTACGACAGCTGCTCCGAGTTCTCGCGCAGCTGCTGGATGAAGACAGCGCGGTACTCCTTCGCGCGGAAGTTGCGGTCCTCAACAAACTGCGCCAGCTTCTTCGGCCACTCGTAGGCCTCCCAGTACTGCACAAAGTCGTCCTGTGGCACCAGAAAACTGAAGCGCAGCAGCAACTCGTTGCCCTCCGTCACGTGCTGGAAAATGCGCTGTATCTCCGCCTCACGGGCGGCGACGCCGTCGAGGGTCTCGCGCATCGCCTGCAGCTCCTCCGGCGTGGTCGGGTCGATGGCGAGCGGGGCGTGGATGGCGTGGTAGGCGGCCACCACCCCCGCACACTCGTCGGCCAGCTTGGCCGCCACCGCCTCCATCAAGGCGTGCTGCAGCTGTGTCACCTTCGCCGTTAGCGCCTCCTTTAGCCCACGGCAGTCCACGCCGTAGAGCTCAAACTTCACCATGTCGGGCGTTCGCGTGCTCAGCCGGCGGCGGTCGCGCAGCAGGCGCTCCAGCAACAACTCCACCTCCGGCAGCGCGTCCACGCGATTCACCGTCGCCCGCACCACTGCCGCCACGTCGGCTGTGGCGGCGTACTCGAACTCCTTGTACATCTGCAGCAGCTGCTGCGGGGCGGCGCGGTTGCCCTGGAGCACGGCCATGACTCGCGCCCGCACCTCGACCACCTCCGCCTCGTCCGGCGTCAGGGCGTGCACGTACTGCGGGGCCAGCTCAAGCAGCGGGAAGAGCTGATCGCCCATGGCGGCCACCTTGCCGCTGTGCGTGAGACAGCGATCCAGCACGTCCAGCACGCTCTCCTCGATCGCCGCGATGGCGGGGGTGAAGACAATCCCGCCCTGCGTCGACACCGTCAGCTTCGTGAAGAAGAGCGGACGCAGCCCGTTCACGCGCTGGATGAGCCGCACCACACGCGGCGTGTACGGCACCGCCGGGTGGTAGCTTCCCACACTCCACAGCAGGTGCTCCACCGCCCCTCCTGCGGCAGCGTCTTCTCCTCCTGCGGCAGCGG
>MDUD01009186.1:0-11390 GCA_002216565.1 Crithidia mellificae | reverse complement strand
AGTGACGCCCTTTGACGTGTTGCGTGCTGAGCACTTCTCGTCGGCTTTTTTTTTGTGATTGTCGCAACTACAAATGCGAGAGAAGTGTTTCTTGGGATGGTTCCTTTTTGCTTCTTGTTTATTTGATGCCTATGAGNCTTCTGAGTTGTGTGTGTGTGCTGCGAAGTGGTTGAGTTTGTGAAGCACTGGGTGTGTGTGCGAATATTGTTACAGCTCTTTTGTGTTTTTATTAAAAAGGAAGTTTTACGTTTCATAGAAGAACAAAAATGAATCAAAGCCACTTTAAGAACATTAGAGTTTTAGTTGTTGAATAAATAAAGGACATGTATTTCTCTGTCTCTGTCGTCGGCTCTGTTAGAGTTGAGAAGGCGCGATGTTAAAATGAAAATAAGGGAAAAACGAGAGCCGAAAAGCATCGTGCAAGTGCAGTCTCCAGCAGCATTTATAGATCCCACAAATCAGTCGTTTTTATTATACTCCCGCAGTGTGCCTTCCTGCATTGTGTAACGCTTTTTGTTTTCTTTGCAAAATTACTCTCGCTGTACCCCTCTTTGCTGTACTCCTTTCCGCTGCATCTTTCTCTCTCTCTCAATTTGGCTTTTTCAACTTCCTGGTGGGCACTCTGATAGAAACACAAAATACATTGGTAGAGCGCCGCGCTCCCATTCACTTGTTGCGTTGACGATCGATTCGTCACCTCTCCTGCTGCTTGCATTTCGGATCTAATCTCACGATTTGTTTCTGTTGCAGAAAACAGCCCTCTATTATTATTCCTTTACTCTGTACTTGTAGCGCTTGGTTTCGTTTATAAAATCCTTCTTTTTTTGTTTCTTGAGTGTCTTGAGCAAAAACAGAGTTTTCACTCTCACTGGAGGACAGCTGCAAAAAGCATCAAGCATCATTTGATCCCATTTTAAATCTATATCTATCCTCTTCCTTCTTTCGTTATTAATCTTGACCGCTCGTGTCATGAAGGGCAAACGCTTTGCCACCCCTACCGGTGACCCATCCATGCGGGCAGCCGGCTACGCACAGCCGCACAGCTTCTCCACGCCCACTGCAGGACGATGGCGCAGTCCAGGTGGCGTGGTGGAGCGGCCGCCTCCTCGCGAAGAACCCGCCCGCCCCTCGCAGCTGCGCTCCCACCCCCGCCCTTCTGCCGGTCCTCACGCGCCGTCGCTGACACCGACACCGGAGCGTCGGCACCGCCAGCTGGTGAGCCGCAGTCCGCAGAGCAGCGTCCCCGGCGCCTCCGTCCACCACATGCTGACGGAGCTGGTCGACCTCAGCCACAGCATTGCCGCGCTGCTGGAGCAAGAGGGCGGTCTCTCCCCCACACCACCAGCGCTCACCTCCTCTGCCCGGCAGCAGGAGGCGGGCCTGAAGACGCAGGAGATTGAGCGAATTGTGCACCGCGTCGAGGCGCACTTCGTGGACAAGATCCAGACTCTAGAGGCGACCAACGCCACGCTGAAGGAAGAAGTGCGGCAGCTGCGCGACGCGCTGGCGCAGGCGCAGGTGCGTAGTGAGCACCCAAAGACCGCCGCCGCGGCCTTGCGCGATGTACGCGGAGGCCTGAAGGACGAGATCGAAGCCTTGGACGCACTCGACAAGGCGTGGATGGGCGACGGCGGCGGCGGTGGCGCGGCGACGGCGCAGAGCGAGGCGGAGCAGCTGCGGCGGGTGCTGCTGGCGGAGAAGCGCCAGCGGCTGCGGGTGGAGGAGCAGACGCAGTCGCTGACGGAGCAGCACGCCAAGGTGGTTGGCACGCTGGAGCGTCGCTTGAAGAAGCAGGAGGATCAACTCTACGATCTCATTGCCGCCATTGACCGCGGCTACACGGGCGCGCCCGCCAGTCCCACGCGCAGCACCGAGCGTGGCTCCTCGCACCGCCTGCCCACCCCACGTCACCTGCTGCGACAACAGCTGGCGCAGCACCAGCAGACACAGCGGGCCCTGCAGGAGTACAAGGAAAACCTGCGCTACGAGTCGCCGTCGCCGACGCAGAGCGACGACGCGGCGGCCATGGCGGAGCTTGGCCTCGACGACGTCCGCCGCACACTGGAGTCGATTCGCTCCAGCAAGCCGCTGACGGTGCAGGCGCAAACGCAGGTCAAGCCGAAGGCGACCCCGCCCCCAGCTGTTAGTGCGGCTGCGGTGGAAGCTGATGATGATGATGATGGTAACGCGACGGTGCCATCGGCCCCGCGGCACGAGGAACCTGAGATCGTCTACACATCAGTGAGCGCGTTCAACGCTGCGGCTCCTACACCACCACCACCTCCATCGCAGCAACAACCTGTGCAGCCTCCAGCAGCTCAAAAACAAGCTCTCTTCTCCACGCGAGAAGTGGATGAGATAACAAGCTTTTTAGACAACATCACAAAAGAACTAGAGAGCCTCGATGCTGCGTGAATTTCCCCTTTCTCCCTTTTCTTTCTCTAAGAAGGGCTGTCTGGGCAGCAAAGGGAATTCACTACACCGATTTTGCATTCTCCCTATCGTTCTGTTCGACGGCTCTCTACGTTCACGCTAACAGCACTCCTAACACTGTTCGTGTATATATTTTTTGTACAACTTTTGCGCTTTCTCTAAAAACAACTGTACTCCGTTAAGCAACCAACACAGAAGTACTAGGTTCATGGAAACCTAGTATTTTCGCCTCCTCTTTGACGTGGTTAGGCGAATGCTCCGTCAATCTGAATAATAATAATAATGACCTGAAAATTTTTGAGATACCAGCAAACTGGCGTAAATACCGCTCCAGAGACTAGCATTAATGCAACTGAAGCGTCAACATTACATGACGTTGATGGCAAAGAAAAAAAAAATATTTGATAATAATGTGTGATCTGTGCATCGATAGACTACAAGGCCTCCTTAAAAAAAAAAAAGGATAACTTTTTTTAAATTATTTTCTTATTTTGCACTTGGTTCTCCATTATTACGCTCATCTCAAAATTGTATGTTCATATTTGAAACTCAAAATTTTGGCACTGCACAATGCTCTTCTATTTATGTCTTTACTAGAATTAAAAATAATTCTCAGAATAAATCGAGAAACGTACAAATGTACGCCGTGAGCATTTCCCTCGGTGCATCCAGCAGCTACGTGGCTGTGGCGCCGGTGAGCACCGCCAGCGGGGCCGCCCCCACCGACGTGCCGCCGATCAAAGTCATTGCAAACTCCAGCGGGCATCGCAACACGCCGGTGGTGGCGAGTCTCATGGAGCAGGAGGTTCTTTTCGCTGACAACGCGCTGCACCAGTACGCGCGGCAACCGCAGAAAGTCGTGCCCTACCTCTTCACCTTTGCCGCCGCCGCCGCCTCGATCGCCGACGCGCAGCACACCACCGAGGCGGAGGGCGAAGGCGAGGAGCCGACGTCGGACCTTCTGCAGGTGGTGGAGGCTGCTGTGCGGCAGAAGTACAAGGGGCACTGCCGCATGACAGTGTCCACCACGGGCGCGCGCCGGCTGGGCTTCGAGTACACGGCGGAGGTCAATGACGAGGCGGTGGAGCGCTTTATCTCTGCGGAGGACCTTTTCATTCGCTTTCTCAACTACGTCAAGGAGCACTCCATTGATGGGGCGTGTGGGCTGGCGACGACCGGTGGCGGCTCTCCGACCTCCGACGCAGCGCCAAACGCAACGAAGATTTTCCTCACGCTGGTCGTGCCGCGCTACGCCTTCCCCGATGCTGCGGACAGCTCGCACAACGGCCACCGCAGCAGCACCGTGGAGTGGCTGAAGGAGGCGGTGCAGGCCTCCCACCTCGGCGCTGTCGTCACGAACACCTCCGTCATGTTCAGCGACGAGGCTGCGGTGACCGCCTACGACGGCGCGGCTGTCGAGCGCCGCGTGCCGCGCTTCCTCGGCACCGCCACGCAGAACATGCTGGTGGTGGACTGGGGCGTGCACAGCCTCAGCCTCAGCTTGCTCTGCTCGCGTGGTGGCGTGCTCGTCTGCCCGCCGCGGCAGCACAACGTGCCCTACCGCTGCTTTACCAAGGGCTGCGGGGCGAGCAGCGAGGGCTACTTTAACGCGGGCGGCTGCAGCGGCGGCGATGCGCTGGATCTGGCGCTGGCGGAGCGGGTGGCTGCTCAGTACATCACGCAGCAGCGGCGCCTCTTCACGAGCACCGTGCGCAACTTCACGCCTCTTATGCGGCTCAATCAGACGCTGCCCGCCATGGGTTCCACCGAGCACCCGGCCACGCAGCTCATCCAGGAGGCCATCCCAGCTCGCGCGATGCGTCGTCTGGCGCTGTTGATGGCAGAGAAGAAGGTGTCGCTGAACACGAACCCGCAAGCCTCGTCGGTGTCGGTCGAGGTGGAAGCCTTCTACGAAGGCATGGACCTTATGGACAACCAGACGCTCAGCAAGAACAAGCTGGACAACGCCATTCGCAGCGAGTGGGGGTTGGTGGATATGTTCAACAAGGCGGTGCGTGGCTTCGCCGAGCGCTACAAGGAGACGTGGACAGAGGGCTTTGTCGATGCGGTGCTTCTCGCTGGTGGTATGTGCCAGATGTCCTCGCTGACGAAGCTGCTGGCGGCTGCTATCACGGCGCCAGAGCAGCGTAGCCTTTTCAGCGAAAACGTGCGCGTGCTGGACTCGGCGGTGTTGGGCAACGGCGTGTGCGCTGACGAGCTCTTCTGCGTTGGCGGCTGCCATCTGAGCTACCGCACGGCGGAGGCGTTCACGGCGCAGCGGCTGGCCAAGGGGCGACAGGTGCGCAAAGGGGCGGGCAAGCTGCGCGCCTCTGTGGTGGCGCAGACCACCGAAGTCGCCACCAGCGTGTGGGAGGCGCTGACGAAGGACGATGACGACGACATGGACGACGACGACGACGCGAGCGACGCGGCCTCGCAGAAGGCGGCAGCGGGAGGCGCCGAAGCCGCCCACAGTGGTCCCTTTTTGACGAAGAACCTTTACGTGTACACCGGCGACGTGGCGGTGCTGACCGCCGCGGCTGCTCAAACGGTGGACCGCGCCGCGCTGCAGGTGCTGCTGCCGCGTGCCTCGCCGCTGCCGAGTCGCGTGTGCATACCGTGGACGCCAGCCTCGGCCAGCGCGAAGGTGGTGCTGTACCTCTTCACAGACGCCGCAGAGGCCACCGGTGGTGCGGCAGAGGGCGACACGGTGGCGGTGCGTCCGGCCTACGCGAAGGGCCTGACGCTGACGGCGGTGCCCGCGTTGAGCGGCAGCAGCCCCGCTGCTTTTGTCATCGTCGTGACGGCGCAGGCGACGTGGAATGAGGTCTCGGAGCGGGTGGTGCAGGTCAGCGTGCAGCTCGTGCGCGCGCAGTCCGGCGAGGCCGCTGGATCGAATCTGCCAGCGGTCATTACACCGGGCAACGTGTGCAGCACGACGGAGTTCATTCTTCAATAATAATCTGCAGCGCCTTGCTTCCATCGCTTCTTTCTGAGTTTGCCCGAATGTTGTGTGCCACGCCACACAGTGCGCGTGACGAGAAGCTCGTTTGCCGTGTGCGTAGACAAAGCGACGCGTGTTCGGTTGAGTGAGAAAGAGAAGCTGTGTATGCATGAAGATCTGTGCGATACTCAGCCGCACCGGTTTTAAACCGATCTTGTTTTTGATATAACATGATGACTGGATGTTTTCTTCTTTATTGTTGACCTAACCAACTCGATTAAGCTTATCTTTTTCCTTTAAATTGCGATGCAATAATTTGTCGCATAAGTACCTAAAAAAAAAAGCCATGAAGTACAACTCGCGTAAAGAAGGTTTGAGGGCTGACAACAAAGCTGGACGCAATGACGGCTGAAACTGGGCTAAGCGTGCGCTACTTTTTAGCGTTAAATGGCCGTCTATCACCTCATGCCAATCAGCAAGAAAAGACAAAATTATCGTGACGTGAGCTGTTTTGCGCCTGGTTGGATTTTATCCGGAACAACACCGCAAAGAGCTAAAACCCCTTTTATTTTAATTGCGGTCACTGTGCTGTTGTCTAATCTGAACTGCACTTTTTTTATTTTACCGCACTCACTTAACAAAAATGATGTGAAAATATTTTTTTTTTGTTGTTGCATCAATGCTCCGTTCTTTCCGCCGCTTCACTTTTATTAATTCTCCTGTTCATTTTCATTGCAATCGAACTCCAAACATCTCAGCTTAGTACAGAACTTTCAAGCACTTCTGCCTGGGAGCCGTTGCGCACACTTTGTCAGCGGCGTTTTACAAAAACAAAATCTTTTCCAAAAAATCAGAGGTTTTTCCCCTCGTGTCAACTCGTGGTAGTGCCATTGATTTGCCAGGTTTTAATTTTTATTTCTTTTAGTGTTGACATTGTCCCGATGTCTACATCGCAACCGGAAGAAGCCGCCACTGCGGCGAAGCCAAAACGCAGTGTGGCTAACTACACGGAGCCGCCGAAGAAGAACCCATACCTCGTAAAGTTCTCGCGTTTTTACAGCACAAAAATTCCGATGGGCGTGCGCGAGTTCGTGATCACAGGCCCGCTTTTGCTGATCACTTTTGCAATTGCCTACTACATCCCATCCCTCATTCCTGCTGAGCAATTCACGCAAGGCTTGACTCCTCACAAGCAGGATATGCTCGAGTACACGCTGGAGCCGTTCTACGATGCGCACGGCCAATTGAAAGGGTACCGTCACATCAACAACAACCATGCAGTCGACAACAACAACGCAACCCCAAAGATTTCCTAAATGTGCGTACATGATGGTGAGTGCTATTCTTTCTCATCACTATCCTAGAAAGGAAAAGGAAACCTCGTAGCCTTTTTTTTAACAGTGCTGAATAATGTGACACAATTTTCTTCTCTTCTAGTTGTTTGACTGCTGTTTGTGCAGTACTTTTCCACTTCCCTACTTGTGCGAATTTATTTAAAGGATTTTATTACAGAAAACAACAACAAAGGAAAGTAACAGCAGTGACATTGAATGGTACTTCTTCAGGGTCTCCAGGAAAAAAAAATTCTTTGTTTCTTTGAATCTTGTCACCGATAAGTGTTTAACGTTTTTCAAAGTGGTCACATTAAAGTTTGACGAGTAATTTAATTGGAGTGGTTCATCACGCGCATCCTTCCCTGAATGCATCTGCAATGGCCACGGAGGATTGGCAAGTGCGCTTTTAATTCAGGAATTTTGTATTTTCGACCAATGATTTTTCCCACTGCTCATTTTTTTTCTCTTCACACCTCCGTCTTCTCCTTCTTGCCCTCTTGCTTGCTTCCGTCTTCATCACCATGTACGCTTCTCACGAATTAGATGCGTCTCTCAATTGACTTAGTACGGCGCGCGCCGCAGTTTACCAACACGCTGCTGCAGCGTGAAATTGATCTCCGTGGCCTGCGCATCTCCTCCCTTGATGAGCACGTGTTGATGCTACTGGACAACAGCTTCGATGTGCTGAACTTGTCCTCCAACGCACTGACGGCGCTCGAGTACTTCCCAACCAAAAGCGTCAACGGCAGCAAGAATGTGAAAATGGATCGTGTCACGTCGCTCATCGTGCACCGCAACGACATTCAACGCGTGAGTGTGCCGTCGTGCGTGCTCGCGCTGCCCAACGTGCGCCACTTTGTTGCCGACCGCAATCGCTTCAGCAGCGTGCAAGATCTTTGTTTCCTCAAGCAGTGGAAGAAGCTGGAGATGCTCTCGCTGGAGGAGAACCCGGTGTGGGCGGAGAACAGCAACGGCTTCGACGAAGCCAAACTTCGAGCTTTTATTGTCTTTCTCTGTCCCCATCTCAAATTGTTGAACTACCAACGTGTCACGCAGGCGGATCGCGACTGCGTGCAGATGCACAAGAAGGAGTTCAAAGAGTTGATGGCCAGCTGGGAGGCGTCGCCCTTCAGCGCTGTCGCTGCCGCAGCCACCGCCTCGTCATCACACGCAGCAGACGGCAAGAAGCTGCGCAAGCGCGGTCGCGAAGGCAGGGCGGCCGCCGCCGCAGCGGAGGCTTTAAACCCGACTGTTGCGACGGTGGTGGCCGCTCCGGCGGAGGCGGCGAATGAGAACGAAGACGCGAGCGTTGCCGCCGTGCCGCCTGAGAGCGCGGCGACAGTGAAGGATGGAGAAGTGGAGGAGGACGACGACGCGGCGCTGCAGGCGCGTTTAGATCAGCTGGAGGAGCGTCTCTTGTCGGACGATGTCACCGCGGAGGAGATGGCGCGGCTGGAGGAGGAGTTGACGGAGGTGTCGAACAAAATGGCCGCTGCTCGCAAGCGCAAGCGACACTAGCACAAGAGTAATTTCGATTCTTTTGCGTTGAGGAGCTGGAGTGGTGAGTGTGCTTTTTGCGCTTGCAGAGGTCACTTAAGAGCTGAATTTCGCTCTGAATTCTCTTTTCACGGTCAGGCGTTTATTTCCGTAAATGTTATGTTGCATACGCGTTTAATGGTAAGACAAACAAAACAAAAAAACAAAGAGAGAAACATAACGTTAAGAGAAAAAGCACAGTAAAATTGGAGTGACTGCTCCAAAAAGCAGCAGCTTCACTTTTTCTCTTTTAAGCATCTGGCTTGGACTAAAGCAATTTACGCAACACGGGAATGTTTTCGATCAAATGAAAAGACGTAGTGCCTTTTCTCGTAGCGCATTTCTGCAAATAATAAAAAAAATTGATTAAAATGAGAGACGAAAGAAAGATAAGCAGCAATAATAATAATGTTGAATGTTTCATAAACCTATTGCTTCACAACATTTACTTTTGTTTTCGTTTCTCCGCCTCCCCTCTTTTTTTTTTCAGTCATTGAGCTTTGAGGCTTTGAATTATTAGCTACTCTTCCTTTCAGCAATTCCAGCATGTTTCGTCTTTCTCGGTTTGCGCGGTGCGCCGCCTCGAGCACGAAGAAGTTCTCTTTTGCCGAGAAAATGCAAAAGCTGCAGGCCGACCCCGAGCACGCGCTGAGCGGCCGCGAGTACCAGTTTATGCGGGAGCGCCTGGAGGAGTACCGCAATCTGCAGCAGGCGTACGCGGTGAAGCAGACAGAGGTGGAGCGGGCGCGGAAGGCTGCCAACATGTGCGGGCTCGAGTTCACTGGCAAAGGTCCGCGCAAGACCCCTACGGCTCCAAAGGCGGAGTAAGCGTAGGGTCAGAGGTTGACACATGCGACGGGCGCCACTTGTGTGTGTGCTCTATACTTCTATTCACAATTCTTTCTCTTGTTCGTTTTTTTTTTCTCAGTGCTGTGGTTGTTCTATTGCCTGAATGTGCTGTTCGCAAGCACTGCGTGTAATATTTGCAAATTTGAACGACCAATGAAAAGAGATGGTCTGCTTTTACAGCAGCGTTGCTCATTGTTTCTAAAGCCTGGTACTATGGCGATATTTGCAAACAATTGAATAACGAGAAGGCACTACGCTTAATCTTTTATTTCAACATTGCCGAAATTTCGATTAAGAATACGTCTGTCTGATATGCAAAAGAAAAAAAAGACAAAAATCCACGTTTAAGCGAAAGACTGTTTGTGCTTGAGAGCATCAGTTTTCATGTCTGTACTTCTTTGATTATCCTACATACATCACTCTCTCTTTGCACGCTTTCTTGTTCGTTGTTGCGCTTTGATATCACCAATTAAAATTCATTTATTATTCTCGAAATTTAGCGTCCGTAAATCTTTTCAAAGTCTGAGTCGCTGGCCCTGCCACATTGGATTCAAGGGAAAAGTGTAAGAGTAACTTCTCTCCCAACGAGAAATTACAAAGAGCTCAATCATGAACGGCGATACTCGTGCATCGCGCACCTCCATTCAGCGGACCGCCAGCGTGTCTCGCACCGCTCTTCAATCTGGCGGTCTCTTTGCTGAACCGCCGGTCGCCCTTCCTAACCTTGACGAACTACGCGCTGCAGATGTGCTGGTGCGTGCATATTACAGCACCCTCACCGCGGCCGTGCCCTCTGCGTCGAACCCGCCACTGACGCACCTCTCGATGGATGCCGGCACAGCCACAACGAACGTAGAGGGAGCCGGACGCACGTTGCTCGTCAGCCCACATCCGGTGGTCTCGCCGCTGTCCACATCTGCCGCGGCTGCCTCGCCAGCGGTTGCGGCAGCAGCGGCGAAGACGGTGGGCGAGGTGATGGGAGCTGCGATTGCCCGGGATATTGTAGAGGCGGCCGCGCAGCTGTACACGGCACGCCGGCTGGATGACCTGGTGGAGTCCTACACCGCGTGCGCCACCTGGGATGACGCACGGGAGGTTGTGGCGGGAGCCTTTTTCCCGCAGGATCGGCGCGGCAACGGGCTGCGGCGCACCGCTGCGGAGGAAGAGGAAACCGCGTTGTCGCCCGTGGTGGCGGAGCCGCCGGTGTTCATGCGGAGCGCCCTCGCGTTGGCAGGGGTGGCCACCCGCACGCCCACCTGCACCTTGACGCCACAGTCCTTCCTCCTGCCACCGCGGCTGGGCACATCGGCACCGGTGCAGCGCCGCCACCACGACACAGCAGGGCCGACGCCGCCGGCCAGCGTGCCGATGGACACTTTCGCGCGGTACGTCACGGTGGTGGAGGAGGCGCCATCGCCCACTGCCGTTGCCGCCGCTGCCGCCACCGTCGGTCGCCCCTCCTCCCCTCAGCGCGCTGCAGCGGCGCAGCGGCTACGTGCCAACAAAGCCAAGGCAAAGACCGCGGAGGAAAGCGCGACGTCGGGGGCAGCCGTCGCCACACCAGCCGCCGCCGCCGCAGCCGCAGGGGCTTCGCCAGGCCTCTCGCCATCGCCACCGACTGCATCAACGGCACCAGGCAAGCGCAGCACGCGTGCATCGCAGAAGCGCTCCCTGCAGCCCTCGCAGGCCTCCTCGCAGCAGGAGGCGGCGCAGAGCCGCGGCAAGGCGCTCTTCAGCCCTGCACCGCAGTTGGCAGCAGATGACGCTCTCACGCGTGCCCTTCGGCAAGGGCTGCCCGCTGCTTCTGGGGAGGGCGGCTCGAATGCGGCCAAGTCCGATCGCCTCCCCGCCCGCGGCGCCGTCACCGTCGGCCTCTCTTCCTCCTCATTTCCCTCCGTCACCGGGGGCGCCGAGGCGGCGCGGCGGGCGGTCGGCAAGCAGTCGCCGCGCGGTGCCGGCCAGGTGGTGGCGGTTGAGCAGGATCGGCTGTGGAGCACCGAGCGCGGAGGCAAGGCGCTGCAGCGCCCCGGCACGCGCAAGGACGGCGTGAAGTGCCACGTCGTCACCACCGCAGAGGGCATCGACGGTGCAGAGGCGGGTGTGGGGGCGGCAAGAGCCGCAGGAGCAGCGACCGCCGTGGAAGACGCACCGGCAGGGGCGGCCGCGACGGAGAAGGAGCACCGCGGCGGCCGCCGCCCCGCGCCAGGCACGGCTCGCAACGCCACGGGGCCCAAAGCGAAGAAGGCAGGAGTGGCGGAGCGGGAGGCGTGGACGTCCTCTTTCTTCAACGCAGC
>MDUD01009184.1:5000-28137 GCA_002216565.1 Crithidia mellificae | reverse complement strand
GGCAGATACAGGAGCTCAGCGGCATATCTATCGGAAAAGCTTTGAAACGAGAGCGACTCATTTTTTAACCCAGATAAGCCAAGCTTATTCACAAAAATTTTTTTTGTCTAAGTAAACGCGAAATGAGGCTCAGTTGCAACGGGCAAAATATGCAGTTGGTGGTATATATTTTTTAGCATTAGGAATCACTACAAGACTTTCACGCGTCTGCGGAATAAAGCCAGTCCGGATGATGAAAGAAGCTTCTGAACATATCAGTTGAAAGCAAAACACGCTCTTTAACTGCTGCAAAAATAATTGTTGTCAAGTGCTTGAAAACTATGTTTTAACAAGAGGACTGAACATCAATGAGCTGAGCTAAAACTACTTTGACACTTCTTAAATAAAAAAAAAGGCACCCAACCCAATCTCTATGGTTTTTTTTTATATGGGCGCGATGAAAAAATCAACCGTGATGAACTAGTCGAACAGAAGTAATAATAAACTCTACAACCTTGCAGCTGCAAGACTAAATAGTTTACACCCCTTCTATTGCAACAGAAGTCGATGTAACACTACAATGTACGCTGACTTTATTGCTAACCGTCACATTTATGATTGCAACGTTTCAAATATATTCCAAATTGCTCTCTGTACTTTTGTTCCCTTTGCTTGCTCGTCAAACACACACAAAAAAAAAAAAACCATTACGTGGCGCTGCTTTCCTTTCAGAAAAATGTCTTTCAAAAACTATTTTACCGCCAGTGCGCGTCGCACTGTCCTACGAAAAAAAGGCCGTTCTGATGGACGGCTCAACGCAGTAAACTTTAATCGCTTTGTGCGCCAACCATTTCATGAGAGAGCTCTCAACAACGAATTAAACGGTGGAGCAAAAAACCGTGCCTACAACGTTTTTGACTCAAAAGCCGTGCGTAACGATATCAGGAATCAGCATAGACAAAGTAACGCTGCGCATTTAAGTTCTCAGCGAGTGTTGCGTCAAATCAAGTCCGAAAATCTCGGCCGCAAACGACTCCCATCACCGAACCGAAAGTCTCTGCCTATCAAATAGCGCAACTGTTGTATGAACAGCAACATAGGAAGAAGAGTGAGTTGCCAAGATTTTCCTTCAACCAAGCAACGCTTTTGCAACTTTGACTTTACTCCTTTCCACTTTCTGTTGTTTTTAAGGCTATGGCGTTGCCAGTTTAGCCTTTGTCGGGCTGATATTGCTGGTAAACATTTTTTTAGCAACAGAAAAGAAATAGGAGTCAGCAAAAATCTTACAGTTTTTGTTGACTCAACACTACTGTTTGGGAGGATAGAGAAGTTTTTCTTTGTGTGTGTGTGTGTTTGTGTTCCTGTTCAACGTCAGTTGTCCTGGCCCCCTCNTCTTTCCTCGTTTTTTTTTTTTCACTGCTTATTGACAAAAACTGGAAATCTATTTTTGCTGCTCAAAGAACTTTGATCTCGAAAGCAAACGCTATTGTTTAAAATATGTAGCCCTAAAATTGCAACACGCTTCGTGGAACTAGTTTGTCTTCCTGGTTGAGGTTTTCTCTTTTTTGCAACTGACCATTGTGTCGGCATCGCCTTAAGCGTGTTGCGTTGTAAAAACGCTGGATGAAATACGTGAATCTAGCTTGCGTGTCGAAAAGCACTTATACATAATTAATATTTTTTATTGTTTCTTTTTTCGAAAAATCGTTCGGTTGCAAGCTTTTTGCTAAAATTGCCTAATTTAGCATAAATGCTCTTAATTCGGCAAATATTATATCCATTAGCAACAAGAATAAATATGAGTTGTACTGTAAAATAAATGTATTTCTATTCTGTTGTATTTGTCGCCTTTCCAAACCTCATTTCTTCTTTCTTTTCCTTTCTCCCTATAATTACTATCGATTTCCTGTCTCACAATCTCTCTGTCTAATCTGTTGCTATAGCACTCTCTTTTTCTTTTTTTTTTTATTGGATGTCTCTCTGCTGCAGGACCAATTTGTTCATTGGTTTTCAATTTATCCATTAAATTAAAAGCCGAGAAATAAATTTGTCATTATTCTTTAACTGTTTAAAGTAAGGAAGTCTGAACAAAAACGCCCATTATCCTCTTTTCGCCGTTGTGGTCTTGCTGAAAACTCCTCACCTCAAAGCGGTCGGCAACAATAATTAGCTCGCAATCCTTTTTTTTCTATCACATCCAGATATTAAGCAACTTTTTTTTTGACTTCACATTATAGAAGTGTTTACATAGAAATAGAGACTCAAGACTCTTAACAGCATTTACAAAAATAGAAAACCACGATGTCACTCGAAGCAGTGAAGCGCCAGATCTTGATTGCGGTGGACGCGCTCAATATCCCACTAAATCGCATTCCTAGCCATAAAGCTGTTTCAGAAGCTTGTTCGGCTGCAAAGTTACTTAGAAATCGGCTTCTGCGCGAGCACACCCGGGTAATTGAACGCATCGAGGCGTTGCGGGAGCGCCAGATGTTCGACGAGGCGAGCGACGAAGAGACCGATTACGAAAAGGATGATGACGAGGCACCCGCGGCTGGAAATGGCGTCAGTCGAACTGAGTTTGTTTTCGTTTGTGAGCTGATGGTTGCCGAAAAGCTTGTGATTCCTCTTCTCATTGCTCATGGCATGAACTTTAGTGGCTCTTTGCTGCCGCAGCTGCTTAAACTACTCGCGGTGATGCTTTTGCCAGTTCCGCGGTTTTCCGCCGACGAGCTGCTGCAGAAAGACCTGCTGCAGCGGATCAAGTCGCGATGCGGAACGGACGAATTTTTTGCTCTTCTAGTCCAGTGTGTGGCGCCAATTGCGGAAAAGCGCACATCCGGCGAGTTGCAGCGCGAGGATGTGGTAATTCTTGAGATTATACTAACTATGGTCACCTATCTGCTCGACGGCAACCCTACTGATGCAGAGCGCATTATTGGTGCTTTTTGCCGCAATCACGGAATCGAGCTGCTTCTCGTCGTTATCAATCAAAATTATTCCCGCATTCAAGAAGCAAATAAAGACAATCCCCCGCAACTGCAAGCTAGCGAAAATAAAGCTCATTTAGCGGACACTCGAGAAGACGGCCAACAACCACCAGCAACAACCACTGATACGCAAGCGTCTGTTATGGGAGAGGAAGAGGTAAAGCCTGAAAGTGACGCAGACGAGGTCGAAATTGACTTAGAAAGCGACGGTGACAACGCCTCGTCCTTGGGACATCTGCCTGAGACGCTAAACAACGCCCTCGAAGAGGAATTCAAGGAGCAAGTGCACAATTTGCTAGAAAGCGAGGAACAGCTGTGGAAATGGAACTGTCTGGCGCTCGCGTCAATTGCGAGCGTAGTACGCTGCGTCCCCTCTGAAGAGCTGGCGCAGTTGACACTACTGGATCACTCAAGTGTGGCGACGCCGGAGCAGCTTTTGAACACACTGCGCAATGGTCAGCAGCTGCGCGATTGCAAGAAAAATAGCGAGAAGTGGCGCTTTGTTGCGCGGAGTCGCAACGGCTCTGTCACTTCAAACGGCATCCTGGTGCGCGGAAGCGGCGGGAGCGCTAGCGGCGGTCGTGCAATCGGAAGCGTCTCCGCGCTACTGGGGTCACGACGCAAGGATCCGCTTGAAGTGATGAAAGAAATGGATCTTCGCAAGAGCGGCCGCTTCATCAAAGGAATGTTTCAAGGTGCAGCAGCGCAGTGCAACCTACCGCTGCCGACTAAAATTCAGCTGGCGCAGCAGATTAACTCGCTCCTATGCTTTGGCTTCGAACCGCTGAGCGTGATGACCTTTGCCAAGCTTCAAGGCATTGCCGTCGATGTGGAACGGGCGACGCGAGAGCACCGCGAGGTGGTGGCTGGTTACAAAAGTTCTGGTGAGACGCTGGAAGTGAAATCGGCAATCGATACAGTGCTTTACCAAAAATTAAGCTGCGTGCTAAATTACATGAACCTCTGCCGATGCACCCTCCGCTATGTACGAATCATCGTTGAGCAGCTGAAAACGGAGCAAATTCCTTTTTTGGCGATGTTTCCGCAGCAATGGCAGAGCATCTCATCCGTCATTTCGCTCGATTACTTGGAGCTGGGCTTTTCGGTGCTGCGGTCTTTTCTTGACTGCAAAGACATTCGCCGTCGCGAAGACGTGTCCAATGTCGTTGGTTACCTGTCGGAAATTCTGCTGGTGCTCAACCTTCTGCTGCAAGGCGACATTGCAGCTGATCCGGCGGTTGAAGTCGCCGCGCATGCACTCGCCTCGTCTGTGCTGTACAAGGAGGAGAACATCAAATGCGTGTTTGGTTTGCTGACCGAATACTCGAGCCGAGTGATCGGGATTCGGAAGGCGCAGCAGTTTACGCTGTTCACGTTCTCAGTATTTCAACTGATGGAAAAGTGCAGCTACAAAGGTAACCTTCTCCTCCCAAAACGTCCAAAGAAGAAAAAAGATGAGGGTGTCGTTGCTGGAAGCGAGGCTGCCGACATGGGTGGCGTAGAGTTCCTGGACGACAACGAAAGCGTAGACTCCGCCGCATTGGAAGAGATGCACGAGGCAATGCTCGAGGACATGGCCGACATGATTGACGACGCCGAGGATGCTAATGCCCGTCGTGCGGAGAAGCAGCGAGCAGTAAAGAGCGAGAACGACGGAGACGCGACGGAAAACAAAGATCAGATGAACACATCGATTGATTCTACACACACCCCAGGGCCCCGCGGCAACAATTTGAACAACAGTCGCGACGATGATGCTATTGAACTGCCTGAGCCTGTTTTTCAGCTTTTCGACGAGACAGCTGTTGTGGATGACAAGGAGGCGGCGGGCTCAGAGAGGGCGGTTTCGGAGGGCCGCCCTCCGTCCATCGCGTCCAGCGGTCGAACGGCCCTGTCGACGATCAGCTCTGAGCGCGAGGTGGCCGTGAGCGGGTATTTTCACCGCCTTGCTACGACGAAAAACATGAGTCTCATCTATTCCGCTCTCCGGCATTGGCGCGTGAACGACGCAGACGTCAACCTTGCCCTCACATTTCTCATGGACGGCCTGGTGCGCAACGGCTGTGAGTCAGTGTTCTTCAACATTGCATTTTTGCTGCTCATGCGCGACGTACTTGTGGGCGGCGAGAAGACCCACGGCCCGCTCTACGCCGTGTGCGACCGCATCGTGTACGATTTCTTCAATCCGAGCTTCGCCAAAACGCAGGACGCTCGTGTTGCCACACTGCTCCCCGACGAGGTGGCCGGTGGCATGCTGAGCGGGGCACAGTCTTACCTAGGCTTTGAAGTGGCGTTGCGGTGCACTCGAGCGCTGTTCAACTTTAGCGCCACAGAGTACGCCTACCTCGAGGAGAAGAGCACTCCACACGTGATGAGCAGCACTGTAATCCCGCTCCCTGGCGAGAGCAGTTTTCGCGAAGGACTGCGCAACGCGTCTGAGTCAAACGCGGCCGCCGGCGAGGCGTCGCCAAGCGCCGCAGATCGCCCGGCCCCAGCAAAGCGCCACCGATCAAAAAAGAAGACGGCGCGAACGGAGGTGGACGAGGAGGAAAAAGAGTCCAACGCGAGCAGCGAAGAGGAGGACGAGGCGGAATTTAGTGACGAAGAGCGCGAGATCAATGCGCGAGGACGCTCTCCTGACGAAGGCGAAACGGAGAAACGCAAGAAGAAAAGAAAGAAATCGAAGTCAAGGTCGAAGAAAAATAACCGGAAGCACCGCGAGAAGAAAAGGCATCGCCACGAGCGGGACGAAGCTGCCGCCGCTGCAGAAACCAATGCGAACGCGGAAAGCTTCGATGGAGGGTTGCTTAACTTCGAGGAAGAAGGCGAGGTGACACTTGATGCGGCCATGGCAGCGGTTGCTGCTGCGATGCCGTTGTACGGTCCAGTGGACGAAACGCTTGTCGTTGAAGAGACGCCGTAAGAGGAAGAAGATTAAGTATCAGTTTCTCCCTCTACCTTTGAAGCTGATTTTGTCAGGAGATGTAAGATATGTTTGAGGTAGCGTTTGCTTTTCAGTTTTGCGTAGTATCAACGCTGTCAAAGCGATCCGCGTTGCATAAGAAACTGCGGAGTTTCAGTTAAAGCTTGACGGCTGATACAGTGGAATATTTTGTTTTCTTCAAAACGCGCCAGCCTTCACTCATTTTTTTTTTTTGTCGTTGTTGTCGTTGAAAGACATAGAGCTTATTCCATAGAATGCCGCTTTTGTACACGCAAAAAAAAAGAAAAGAAACGAGGTTGCATTGAACTGCGAAGAAGTGTTTTTGTGGATAAAATAAACCTCGCATCATTTGCATACCCTAACAAAGAGAGTCAGTATGCCACAAGCAAAGGTACACACATAAAAGGATGGCTTTCGGATGTAGAACACACCAATTCTCAAGCACAGTTTTGAACGCTCAGCTAAAATTGTATTGGTTGTGGCTGCATCTCTTGGGATCGGAGAATGTAAAATGCAAGGCAAATCGCTTTTTGGAAACTTCAAATTAACTTTTCTTCTTCTTTTGCTCTAATAAAAAAAAAAACCGGCGAAAGCCGTAGCAAAATAACTCTGATAGCATACACATGTCTCAAGCACAAAAGTCGCAAGAGGCGCAGTCGCGCGAAGAACTAGATCTTCGCGTGCGCCAGGGTCTGCAGAAGCGGAAAAAGTGCGCCTTGTGCACGCAGACTTTCTACGTCAACGAACTGCCCGGTGCGATTACGCACAAATCCATTTTAGAGCTGCGGCAGAAGTGGGGCATGGATGTGCGTCGCGGTGACCACATGCCGCCGCCGTCGCAGCTGTACAAGCGAGAGGAGATTTGCATCTTCTGCATGCAATTCTTCGACACCACTGGCTCGATGCAGACACAGCAAAAGTTGTTGGCGTCGACTCGCGACGGTATTTCGCCGTCCCTCACGCTGCGGTAGCGTTCTAGCTGCACGTGTTTGTGCCTGCAAAGGGCTGGTCAAGAACAATCACGGCTTGACTAAAAGTCAGACCTTGCGCTTCTTATGGCATAAAGAAAACAGCATCTTCAGGTAATAAAGGTAATGTACAATATTCTCCCGTCTTTTCTTGACACCCCTTTTTTTTTTGTTTTTATTGTTTGAGTTGAAGGAGAAAGCAGTCCTCTGCTTGAACTGCTTTGCCGGTTGTAGCTTTGCGTCTGTGCAATCAACCATCAACAGCTGCCTTTCCAGACCTTTGTTGTCGTCTACTTTCTATGATGTAAACATCACATAATCTGTGAAATATGTTACAGAACATGCATGCCTAAACCCCCTCACTTTGTGAGGCAGCAGAACGTTGAATACACCTTGCTGCTGCGCACAATGTGTGCTGCTCCTTTCTCCCATATGAAAGCAAGACAGAATCAAGGCGACGCTTGCTACCGGCATCTCCTCGTTGTGCTAGACGAGTTCTAAACAAAAAATCCTGCGCCAAGGAGCAGCGATGCTGCGATTTTCAACAAAGCTTATCTATCTGTAGAAGTAGCACAGCTGCAGTCCATTGTAATGCTCCTCCGTGTTTTTTTTTTTTTAATGGATGCCTATCTTGTTTTTCTCACTCTTCTTGCCGCCGTTTCTACAATTGACTCCTCTGTCTCTCGCATTCAATTGGGCTTTTTCTACATTAACAGAAAAGCTGTGCAGTGCTCCTCGCACACCTCTATCTGCTAGCTCCTCGATAAGTGGTGCACTCCTGCAGCCAAAAAGATATATACAGAATCATTAAAGGCTCGCGCAGCTTTTGTATCACGCTACTCATCTATACGAACAATTTGCATCGGTAAAGCTTGCAGGAAAGGGACAAAAATAAAATCTGCTACGTCCTCGAGATTAGTTTTTTTTAAGAAACATTTACATTCGTTTCTAAATCGCTTTTTTTCTAAAACAACTTCTTTTTTTTTTGGTGTAACTTCCTTCTTCTCTTTAGTCGTCAAGATGTCCTTGCCAGACTTGTCAGTGCTGACGGAGCGTCAGATGTCTGATATTGGAAGGCAGGATACCCGGCAAGGCTTGCCACCGCCACCACGGGCGGCTTGGATGTGGAAGCCGCGCTCAAAGCTCGTCGACAGCGACGGCAACGCGCGGCACACCACCTCGCTGCTGCAGCTGCGCCGCCTCGGCGCCAAGCATTGGAACCGCCGCTTCGTCTTTTTGGACCACCACCTCTTCTGCTACGGCAAGGACAAGGGTCGGAAGGACAAGCAAGTCCCCTTTGAGCTCATCGAAGCGGTGCGACGAGAGACGGCCGAAAAGCTGCGCCGCGAGCACGCACCGAAGGAGTTCGCTGGGTTTGGCTGGTACCTCGCCGTCAAAGGGCGGACGCTGCTCTTCTGCGCGGAGTCAGAGGAGAGCGCTGCGCAGTGGGTGGACTACCTCGCCGCCCTGCTGCGCGCCATGAAGGGCAGCCCCACCGGACCACTTCCGGGCACCACTGCGAACCCGGCTGCTGTGGCGGGCACCAACGCTGCGGCTGCCGCAGCCGTGCTGACGCCAGAGACGCAGACGCCAACCCGCGGCGCCACGTTGGCGGAGATTGGGGCGCGGTACGATGAGGCCCACCCGCACGACGAGACACACTACGGCACGCTGACCACCCTGACCTCGCCTGGAGAGCTGCTGACGGAGGATGCCAGCATGCTCACCCCAGCCGAGCAGCCACGCCCTGCGTCGCCGCCTGCTGCGGTGGCGGCAACAGAGAGTTTACCACAGGCGAGGCCGTCTGCGGTTGCTCAAAAAAAGACTCAAGGGAGGCAGGCGGGAGGCGACAACAAAAGCAGCGGCAACGACAACGGCGACAATGTCGAAGCTGACCGTCGCAGTACAACGCTCCCCAACAGCAGCAGTCTCTCACGTGCGGCGAACCGCAACCATGGCGAGCAACAGCAGCAGCAGCAGTCTGATGACGACGCTGCCAGTGATCGCGACGTCGACGGAACTCCTGGGCGGATGCTCAGTGACACCTCCGTGTTAGACGTCTCCTCCGACGACACCGAAGGCGTGGACAGCGGAGAGGAAGGCGAAGGTGGCGCTGATGGCGGGTCGGACGTGCGCGCCGGTGGAGCAGCAGCACGCCACCCCTCGCTTTCCCGATCCGCCACCGCCATCGACGAGGCCGACGCAGCGCCGCAGGACGGCGAAGGGACGGAGCGGAAGCTGCCAGCCGAGGTGCGCTACGCCCGCTTCCTCCTCCCTCTTGCCGCGGACCCGCACTCGCACATCGACTACCGCATCCCCGCCCTCGAGTCGCACTTCAAATCCGGCGACGACATCAGTGGCGTCACCTTTTCCCGCACGATGGAGAAGATTGGGAAACGCGACAATGCGCAGACGCGCGAGGTGGTGCTGACAACGCGTCACCTGTACCTCTTCAGCAAAGGGGGACTGGCGAACAGTCAGCAGGTGCGCTGCATTGACACGCATGACATTACCGGTGTAGTGGAGAGCACCTCGGACAAGGCGGTGGTGGCCGTGCTTATCCCTACTTTCCACGACATTTTGCTAAAGGTGGTGCCGCAGAACTCGTGTGTGCCGGGCACGCCAGCGGAGGTGAAGCAGCAGCTCATCGCCCACCTGTACAAGGCACACTGCGATATGAACACCGACCACCGTTTCCTCTTCCGCGAGTCGGCCGCCGTGGCGAAGGAAATACGCCGCACCGAAGATGCCAAGTACCCGCCGCTGATCATGCATCCGGGCGATCAAATGCGGGTGGGGGAAAAGGCAGGACTGCTCGAGACGTTCGCGAAGAACGCGGACGAGGCGGTGTTCTGGTCGTCGATGGTGCGGCAGGTCCAGGCGGACCGCAAGCCGCGGCTGTGTGCGTTGGTGGTCACGGAGGGCTCTCTCTACTCCCTCTCCGACACCTTGCAGGCGGTGGTGCGGCGCACTTTCCTGCGCGACCTCCTCCACGTCGAGTACGACCGCGATGCCCAGTCCATCTTGCTGCAGTGCCGCGGCGTGGACGTTCTCTTCAACATGCAGTCAAGCGCCGAGTTCGACGACTTTCTGCGCGTACTGCCCGCTGCCGTCGCGGTGGGTTTTGGCCGCACGCTGCGCCTCACCCCATCGAAACAGCTCTACTCTCACGCGAAGCTCTTCACGCTCTCCACCCTCAACAGCGCGGGGCCGGCCGGGGCAGCCCGAGCTGCGGGGCGTCGCCACCGCGGCTTTCTCTGGTCAAAAGGCAAGAAGGCGGGTGGTGGCACGAGGCTGCTCTCCTCCTTCGCCGCCGCCGCAGACGGGGACGACGTGGCGGACGACGAGGATGGGGCGTATGCGCGTGGCGATGGCACCGGCGATGTGGCGGAGGCCTTTCACCACAGCATCCAGGGCGACTACCGCAACTCGCAGGCCATCCGCCTCTTCTGTGCGCAGTTCCGCTTTGTGGAGGAGGTGCTGCTGGACTACGACGATGCGGTGGGGCTGTGGCAGCAGTACGAGATGAATGCAGGGCAGCCGAAGTGGGATGCGCTGCGGCTGCGGAGCACCTTCACCACTCGTGTGCGGGTTGGCGAGATCTGCCTCTCCGCCGCCTGCCGCCTGCTCGACGCGAAGGAGTGCACGACGCTGGCCAAGGCCTCCGCGCTCGACCTGCACGAGAGCGTCGTGAAGGGGATGGGCACCCCACGGGCAATCTGCGTCACCTCCGAAGGCTTTTTATTCCTCCGCAACGGCGTCGCGTCTGCTGCCGTGGCGACGTCCTCTGCGGGTGCCACCGGGTCTGTGCCGGGCGATGGCAGCGGCGCCATCGGGGCTGGCGAGGGACTAGGCGGCGGAGTGGCGACGGTGCGCAGCAAGGTGAAGAGTCGACTGAGTGTCGCCGTGAGTCACATCAGCAGCAGCAACAGCGGGAGCGGGGCGGCCGGCAAAGACGACGACTTGATTCTTGAGCTTATTGGCTGGTCGTCCATCGCGGCGGTGGTGCGCTGCCACAGCAAGGAAGGCTCCTCTGTTGCGCTGCTGACCAACCGCACACACCCAGTCGACTACCTTTTTCACCTGGACACGGCGCAGACGATGCTGGATGTGATGGCGGCGGCCATGGGCTCCTACGCCGACTACCGCCACGGCGATCTCGACCACACGCACCTTCTGCCCCTGTACGCCGCCCCGCGTGTGCAGAACCTCGCCGTGGCGCTGAAGAAGACCGTCTTCGACCCCTTCCCCACCGTCGCGCTGCGCTACACTCCGTACAGCTTCCCCAGCGATCGGCTGCGGATGGCCTTCATCCCGGACGTGGCCGACGCATGCCGCCGCTTTGGCGACAACACGATCTACTTCTCCGGCGTGGCGTGGCGAGTGCGGTCGGCGACGCTGCGCAAGTACGGCGGCCACCTCGACGACGACCCTGGGGCAGGCATGCGGCGGCAGAACAATCATCTTTACAAGTCGTATATCTTTGTCTTGACGAATGCCGCCATCTACCACTGCACCAAAGGCGGCTTTGAGGTGGTGCGGCGAACTCTGCTGACGGACATCACCGGCATCACCGTCGGCCTGCACGACCCCGACACGGTGCTGCTCTCGGTGCCGTCCGAGTACGACATGTACTTCCGCGTAGGCGGGCGCGGGGCGGAGGTGGTGGCGCGGCTGCAGGAGGCCTACGTGGAGTGGACCAACTACGGGCACTACCTCCCATACGAGCGGCAGGGTTGCCACAGCCTCGCCGACTACGGTTTGCCGGTGCGGCAGGCCGCCTGCGTGGCGGCTCTTGGCACGCTGACGAAGCCCGCCTACTTCAACGACCTGCAGAGCAGCCGGCCTGCCGCGGAGTGCCGCCACCAAACGCAACAGTGGCACCTGCGGTGTCTGCGCCGCGCCATCGCTAGCTTTGAACGGGCGCAGGCGGCAGCACGCAAGGAGCGCCGCCCTGCGACGACGCAGTGGTCGACGTGGGCCCGCATGCGCGCCGCCTTGGCGGAGCGGCAGTCGTACCTGTACTTTGTGCAGCGCCGCTGCTTCCGCTTTGGGCTGACGAGCGAGGAATTCGACGAGATGCAGCGAGCGCAGCGGCTGCTGCGGAGTTACCGCGAGATGGAGGCCAGCGCGACGGCCCTCATCGCCGCGACGTCGAGCACCGACTCCGTGGTGTTTAAGGAGGCGCTGCAGCGGGCGGCGGCGGTGCCGGACCTGCGGCTGCTCGTGGAGGAGGAGAATCGAATCTACGAGGGCTACCTGGCCCGCCGCGGCTGCCTTACCGCCGTCGTCGCCGCCGTCCAGCGCTACCGCTACCGCGCGAGCGGCAGTTCCACCTCTCTCGTTGAGCTGGAGGCGACGCTGCTCGACCTGCTGCACGTGGCGCGCCGCGTCGGCTTCGACGCCGCCTTTCTCCGCTACATGGTCCACGTGGTGCGTGTGCTGGTGCAGCGAACGCAGATCCAGCGCGTCGTCAGCGACCCGGCGAACCAGCCATGGCTGTCTACGATGGCAGACGGTGGCTGGGTGCTGGTGCAGCAGGTCGCTGGTGAGGTCGGCATGACGTGGCGGCCGCCCGCCGAGGCGACGGCACCGCGTTCGTCGTTGGGGCAGCTGCAGTTAAACGTGCGGGTGGCGCAACTGGCGCTGAGGCGGTGTGCACTGACGGGCGAGCCGGCCCTCCTGCACGGCGCCGCAGCGCTGGCGCTGTCCGTGCTAGACGCGTGCGACAAGATGAAGGTTGCGGCAGGTGCGATTTCGCCTGACTCCGCGGAGGCGACGACGCTACGGACACACGAGGCGGCGGTGCTGAAGCTGCGGCGGGCGGTGGCGGTGGTGCAAGACGCGAACACGCCCGCCAAGCTCGAGGAGCGGCAGCACCTCACCCGCGCCGTGGAGGCGCTCATCGCGGCGCGGCAGACGCACCAACGGCAGCAGACGTGGACGCCGCGCATTGTCTCGGAGATGCTGGCCCGGTGCGTGGAGCTGGAGGCGCAGCTGTCCACGCAGCCCGCCCTCCTCGCCCTGCACCGCAGCACGCAGTCCGTTCTCGCGATGGAGCACGCGATGCTGATGGAGCAGCAGCACCGGCTGCAGCTGCGCCACGCCCTGGCGCGGAAGGAGCTGAAGGCGCAGCAGCAGCACGAGCGGGAGCTGCAGCAGCGCCAGTTGGCGACGCAGCGGGCGGCGGTGCGGCGGCAGCGGCGCGAAGCCACCGCGCTGGAGCGTCGCCAGCGCAGAGCGCTCACGCTGTGGGGCGGCCAAGTCGACCAACTTGTCACGAAACTCGACGCGGCCCTCGCCAACGCGGCAGCAGAGGCGGATGAGAGCATTCGACTCGGCATCAAGCGGTGCGTGCACCTGCAGCGGTGGATCGCAGAGGCGGGTGCGCGCTACGGCCTCGTTGCGACGCGCACGACGGCATTATCGCCGCACACGTCACCGACGCTCCACCGCGGCACCCAGCCGGCGTCGTCGCCGGTGTTCTCGCCGTTGACAGGCGCCGCCGTGGATGGGGAGCGCGCCTTGGCAGACCTCGTGGCGAAGCTGCAGTCCGTCGCCGCACGGGCGCAGCGGCTGCTCGATCAGCGCGCGCGTGGTGGCGGGGCGGACCCCTACGCGCGGAGCACCGCGTTGGCTCCCTCGCCTTCCAAGCTGGACGCCGCGGAACCAGGCGGGTGGGCGGGCGGCAGCAACGGCGCGGAGTCGGGGCCGCCCACGTTGCCGGCGGAGGTGGAGCAGCTCATCGCACGCCTTGACACCGACGGCCTCGTGGCGTATATCCAGCAGCTGCAGCAGGATCGGCGGACACACCACAGCAGCACCGGTACCCCCAACGGCGACGACGTGGCGATGACAAGTCTCGTGGATGCGATTCGGCTGCGGTGGCGGCGTGCCCGTCGACACCAGCGTCGGGTGGCCGCGTTGCATCGCCGCCTGCACGCCGCGGCGGTGCTGCACAGCCGCGAACTTCTGGAAGCCGCGCTGCAGGAGGCCGACGCGGCGCATCACACCGATGCCGCAGTCGAGGCGGCGCGCCGAGCGGTGGCAGTGATGCAGCATCAAGAGACAGCAAAGAGGGAGTTTAAGGCGACTGATGGGGATGGTGGTGGCCCCTCTGGGTTGACTTCCAATGCGTCTGTCTCCGTGCCCACGTACGTCGACCCGTGGCGCCGGCAGCCCGTAACACCTGCCTCTGTTGACAGAGAAGACAAAGATTCTGACGATGGCGGCGACGGCATCGGCAGGAGTCGCGACGGCACAGACAACGGCACGACTGCACCCGTGCTCCCCGTGCTGCGCGCCGCAGAGGAGGCGGCGGCAACAGAAGTACCCCTCCGCGAGACGGGGGAAGCAGAGACAAGCACGGGGCACGCAGGGGAAGAAGACACGGCTGACAATAGCCCCAACACGGAGAGCGCCACCGCACCAATACTGAATGAAGTGGAGACTGCAATGGAGGAGGTGGTGCGGGCGGCGGAGGCCCTGCCGCCGACGATGCTGACCGCAAAGGCTGCACTGAGGCACCTCTACGCAGCGACGCTGGCCCTGGTTCACCACGCACTTGCCAGCGCGGAGACAACGGCAGTTGCCGCCACGACCGCTTCCGTTGACGAGGCCAACGGTGCACCCGATGCTGCCGAGGACGCGATGGGCAGCATCGACATCGAAGCCGGAAACCCTTTCTGCGCGCCTTTCCTGCAGGCTTGGCAGGCGGTGCTGCAGCACCACGTGCGACCCAGCGGCCTTCTCATTAAGTCGCCCCGCGGCGTCTGGGATCTCGTGCGCGGCATCGGTGAGGCGAACACCGACGGCGCCTATGCCGCCCCGTACGTGACCCGCCTCTCCAGCGACTTCAGGCGGCTTTACCGCAGCAACGACGACTCCGATGCGGGGCGGCAGCGCACGGATGCGGTGCTGCTGGCCCTCGTCTTCTTCTCTCACCGCCTGTCCTGTGTGTGGGACGGCGTCGTGCAGCTTGGGGAGGAGGGCCGTCGAGAGCTGCTGCTGCCGGACTCGCTGATGGCGCAGCCAGCCGTCGTGCGTGCCCTCCTCAGCGCGGCTCGCGTGTGCGACGACAAGCTGCAGTGGCGCTTCGCGAACGTGCAGACGCTCGCAATGGAGTGCCTCTTCCCACGCGATGGAACGGTGGAAGTGCCCATCCCGCCACGTCTGTTGAACGCAGTGCAGAGTAGTAATCATAATTGTAGTGTGAACGATGCTGCTTCCGCCGCCGCAGGTACGCCACGTCCACTGGACAGAAAGCAGGCCGCAACGTTTGTGGTGCAGAGCGCGTCCTTGCCAGGCAACGTTGTGCGGCCGCAGTCGCGGCCTCCGCTCTCTCCGTTGCCCTCCTCCGCCTCCTCCAGGCCCCGCACCCCGCCCCACCGCGGCGCAGTGTCGCCATCCGCACTGGACGCGGGTCACGGCGGCCAGGCACGCACCAACGACACCGCGATGACTGTGGCCGAGGTGCGCGACGCCGCCAGCGCGGAGACGCTTTGTCGCCTGCAGGAGGCCGTGCGTGACATCGCCTCGTACTTCACCCGCCAGCTGCGCCTTCACGGCCCCGCGCCCGGTCCATCGCAGACCTCCGCCGCCTTTTTCGATGAGCACCGGTACCCGGAGGTGGGCAGCCTCGTCGACTCCTCCGTCCTACCCGCCCTCGTCTCGCTGCTCTCCTGCGGCCTCGTGCGCCGCTATCAGCTGGTGCGGACACGAACACTGTGGGACGTCTTGACGACGCTGAAGGCGGCTCTCATCGCCAGCTCTCGCACTCTGGCGGCGGGCCAGGTGCTGCCTATCATGGATCTCGTGGCGGCGCTAACGGATGTTGAGAACGGACGCGGGCGGTACAGCGTGCAGCTACGCACGCTCTCTGATGAGCAACTCGGCGAGCTGCGCGTGCGTGTGTTTCTGCGGGAGTGCTTGAGTCGCCGCCAGCTGTACCCACTCATGTGTGCGCTCTTCCCTCCGCTGAGCGGCAACGAAACCTGGGTCGCTGACGGGTCAGGGGAGCTCTGGACGTTGTACAGCCCGGAGTTGTGTCTGCTCTTCCCACCAGACGCACCGTCTTCTGCGCAGCTGCGACCGCTGCTGGAGAGGCTGTCGAGTTTACCATTCGTGCTCATTCCAGATCGCGAGCTACGGTGATTTGAATTCGATAGCTTTACCGTTTATGTGAATGACATTCATAACGTTTTTTTTTCTGTACAGTTCAATTTCTTCTCTTTAGTCTTCCATCTTAAAAATAAAAGGTGGAAAACAGAAAACAATTAAACATAAATATATAAAGAGAAATAACCGCTAAAACCCAAATTGAAACCTTTTTTTCCCTCAATATTGGCCTGTGATTTTTTCTGTTGTCACTTTGAACAGATTGAGTTTTTTTTTTTGGTCAATTTAGTATATCCACTACTAAACTGTCTGCATTCTCTCTCTGGTTTGGCTGAGCGCCGACGCGTCTCCGAACCAACAAGGCGGAGCGACGTTTCTTTACCGTTATTGTTTTCTGCGCTTGCATGAAGGTTGATTTCTTTCACTCGAAAACTTTACCAATTTCTTTTCCTTTTTTACTTCTTTGTTTCTTCATCTTTTTTGTATTCGTACACACATCCACACATGCGACGATGAACGAAAAAGCAGTTCTGCATTACGTTATTGAGACCGAGAATCTATTGCCTCAGGTCAGCTACGTACCCACACACGCGTTATCAATTCTCATCTACAGACATTTGAATAAAGCGAATAAATTGCAGACGCACATCGTACGCCTTTGCATCAGCAGTACGTGAGCAGCTATGTTTCGTCAGACTGCTCTGGCGCTGAGCAAGCGCACACCCGGCTACGTCTTTTGGCGCCAAAGCTCCCTGACAGAGCTGGAACACTCCAAGCGCAACTACTTAATGTCAGAGCGACCGGTCCCACTGGCCCACATCGCACGCCGCATGGCTCGCGTGAAGGCGCGCTACGAGGACACCCGCGACGTCCACGAGCGCAACCTGCTGCGAGGCGAGTACAAGTACTTCACCGGCAAGCTCTGCGACTTGCGGGCCGCACCGCTCGGGGACATGATTGCCGTGCTGCAGTGTGCTGCCTTCTTCGGCTTCTGGGACGCTTCCCAGGTCGACCGCATTCTTGCGGAACTTTTTCTCCAGTTGGAGTCGCTGCAGGCAGTGGAGCTGACGGCACTCTTTACCTGCATGCCGCAGCTGCGCCGACAAGCCAGCGAGCTGTACCGCCGCGTTGCCGAGGCGCTCGTGCCTGCCGTGGCAGACCTGACGACGCAGGAGTGCCTGCAGGTGTGCTGCGCCTGCACCACCGAGACACCCCCCGCCCTGCTAGAGCGGGCGCTGCGAGAGCTGTCGGATCATTTGGATGAGTTGACGCCGTCGCAGTGCGTGGAGGTGCTGGACACGTGGAGCGTGACACCGCGGCAGACTCGGCGGCGCACCGCGGACGGCGTGGCGGCCATCCGGCAGCGCGCTCTGGACGGCGTGGAGGCGCTGAGCTGCGTGGACATCGCGGTGCTCTACACGAGTCTTCAGGCCAGCGAGGGGGACGGTGGGGAGGGCGATGTGCTGACTGAATCCGTGCAGCGGCGCCTCGTGCGTGCGTTCACGCGCGATCTCACCCAGACGTGCCCGCGCTCCACCGCCATTTTCTTCTCCGCCGTCCGCCGCTCGCACGCCCTCGCCCTCGAGACGACGCAGCGCATGGCGGACCGCGTCCTCTTTCTCTCCACCGACTTCACCCCTGCCGAGCTGCTCTCTGTCTTGCAGCTCTACGTAGAGAACCTCATCGCCTTGTGCGTCCTCTCTGCCGAGCTGCAGGCCGAGTGTGCTGTGCCGCTGCTCACCGCACGCGACGCGGCGAGCCCGCTTCTGTCTTCTGCCGCTGCGCCGCCCCTCGCACCTGTCAACGTGCGCACCGCGGGGAACTCTCGTCAGCACAAGCTGGAACGCGAGCTCGCGGCGCAGAACCTGGCGACGCTGAAGCACGTCTGCGAGGGTCTCTCGGCGCAGCTGGTCACTACGCTGGAAAGCGCGGCGGCCTACGTGTCCGTTGCCTCGCAGATGGAGATTGTCGAGTTGTACGCGAGTGCCGTGGAGCAGCTGCAGGTGAGTGCGGTGTCGTCGTCGTCGCCCTCCGCCGCCTCCCACGACGCGATGCTGCAGCTTCTCCGTGTCCTTCCGCAGTCACGGCGAGTTCTGCAGCTCGTCTCAAGCAAGTTGATTGCAAACATCAAGTCCGCCTCTCTCGCCGTCCTCATTGAACTGCTGGAGCAGGCAAACAGCCTCGGCAACGCGGCGCTGCAGGATGCCGTGGTCGCAGCAGCCGTGCAGGAGCTCATCACACGCGACATTGGCGGGCTGACGACGGAGTCGGCGCTGGCGCTGGAGCAGAAGCTGCGGTCGCTGACGCAGCTGCGCGCGGAGCACCAGCGTCGCCTCTCCTCCGCTTTCATTCCGAAGGTGCGGCGTTACATCTGATTGTAACTCCATTCGCGGTGCGGGTATAAATTCAGTGAAAAGACTCAAAAAGGTTCTGAGTACTATTCTTTTCTCTACTTTTCGCTCTGCTTTGATAAGCGACTCATCACATTAGTTAAAGATTTGAATAATAAGAATTAAAAAAAAAAAAACATTCTTTTGAAAACAGAAACAAAGAAGGTTTATGAATCGCTTAGCTGTTCAAGGTGTCAAGCCAGAGGATAATCGGGGAAACAAAAGAGCCTTATTCGTGAACCGATTGCGGCGCGTGCCACAATTTTGAGACTTTTATGCTGTTCAAGTACATTTTTCTTTTACAACGATTACATGTGTGTAGCAGCACGGCAGCATCGCAGGTGCTGCATGTGTTCTTGGCTTTGCTTGAGTTTCGCAAACCGCACGTTCTCTCTTCGCAAATGCCTGCCGTCTCAACACTCTGCAGCTTTTCTTCGTTCTGATCTCATCGTCTTTCCTGTTATCACTTCATCTCAGTACTAAACACAAACAAAAAAAACACTCGCCTTATTTTTAGGGTTGGGCTATCGTAGTCTTGTGCCAGACAACACATCAACACACGCACACACAGCCACAGAACTTTTTTTTTGGTCGTTTCTGACAATTCTCTTTAAATTTAGTAGGTGTAGCCATGTCCTTCAAGCGCAGTTGCCTGCTGCGATCCGTTTACGACGAACTCGTAGTGGTGGGCAGTCGATGGACGCAGGTGCTGGCGAAGTCGCCCAACGCGGCCGACGTGGGGCCGCCGCACGTGCAGGCGCACCTCGCGCTGCCAAAGATCACGATTATCCCCACGCTGCACGTCGCCAGCATGAAGTTTTACGACCGCGTGCTGGAGTACATTGACCAGGCGGCGCGGCGCAACAAGGACACCGTCGTGCTGCTCGAGGGCATCTGCGACAGCAACGCGGCGGAGCAGCAGCAGATGCAGGAGTACGTGGAGATCATGAAGAACAAAAGTCTGCAGCAGACGATGATTGCCAAGGCGGACGACAACACCCTCTACTCACCAGAGGTGATGCAGGAGATCTGTCAAGAGCTGGACGTCCGCTACGACCTGCTGCAGTCCCTTGAGTCCACGGTGAGACTGCAGGAGTGCTACTTGAAGCCGAAGCTGGCGGCGACGTGCGGGTTGAACTTGCGCAACAACGCTGACCTGGACATGCACGAGGTGCAGAAGCTGCTGGAGGAGGAGTCGGCGCGCCTGCACTCTCTGGGTGAAAGCCTGCCCTCTAGCGTTGCGGTGAGTCAGCTCGGCACGTTTCCAATTATCCGCAAGCACCGCGAGCGCAAGGTGGCGCACGTGGCGCGTGCCTACTGCGAGGGCTGGTTTGAGAAGGAGATTGATGGGGAGGTGATCATTCCGTGGGGCTACTTTCACTCCGAGGCGATCATTCACTACATTTTGGAAGGCAACAAAGCGGTGGCCAGCAGCGCAAAGAAGGCCGGGGAGGAGGCGAGCGCAGTGAGCTCGAGTAACAATAGCAGCAGTGGCGACGTTGGTGTGACGGGTAATGGTGACGGCGGAGTCAAAGAGGCAGGTGCCGCTGCCGCAGCTGCGGGATCAGCGCATCAGCCACCTCGACTTGTGTTCGTGGAGGCGGACGAGCTCATTGCAAAGGTACCGTTTAACGTGCCAAAGGAGCTGATTGAGCCGGTGCGGGATGAGCCAAATTCGAAAACGCAAGGATGAACACCTGTTTGTTGCGTTTCGATGTTTTTTTTTTTGTTGTTGTTTATCCCCCGCTCCGCAATACGCGCGCGCACACACACACACACACACATACACACACACACACACACGGCTCTGCACAAGCGTTTATACACCGTGCACGAAAGAAGAGCTGTACCTAGTTGATAACTGAACACATCAACAGGAAAGTGCCTATCATACTTACTCACCTTTTTCAGTGTAACGCTCTAAAATGCGTCCAAAGCTTGACCAATGCGAGATTTTGCTAGTCTACGGCTCTTTTAGGTGTTCCTTTATTCGTTTTCTGCTGGTGTGGAAAATCAAGGTGAAACGTCAGTAGCTTGTCAGTATCGCAGATGGTTACATGGCGCTATTGTTTGCGCAAATAGCCAGCCTGCCGGAATCACGAAAAAAATCGCGTGGTGATGTTGCGAAACGCGTCAAGAAAACTTGCACAGGCAGAAGGTTAAAAGCCAATGAAAAAAGAAATTCTTTAAATTTGCAAACGAAAGCCTTATCAGCACAACCTTTCACACCGTCCCCTCTTTCTCCCCATTCTCGATTGTGTATGGATCACTTAAAGCATTGTCTACAAAAACACATCTGGCTGTTTAAACAACTAAAGCACCTAGCCCTTATACTGGCAAACACTATTATACGCTTACAAAGCTCGAAACCAGAGAACAGCAAAAAATCAAAATCTGCGCCATATCGCATCTGCCTCTATCTTTAATATATAAACACACTCTCAGAAAAAAATAAAGTGACGGGGTTTGTCTGCAAATTCGTTTACCTCTCGGTGCCTGCATCCGTGTTGATTTTTTTTTTTTCTCTTCATTTAGCCATTTACACTTACGTTGCTGCAGTGATTCGATTATACCACATTCATTTTATCTCGCGCACACAGGTCTAAGACGAAAACAGAGTTTACTTGCAAACACTCTCTTGCTGCTTTTGCTCCTTCGTTACCGCAGCTGTTTTCACTTTTTCTTTTTTTCCTACGCCTTTTCTTTCTTGTCTAACAAGAGAGGCTAATTTTTTTCTCTATACCCATTATTTTGTCTCTACGCACACCCTGTCGTCGTGCTCTTCTTTCCTTTGCAACGTGAGTGTTCATACATCTAAGTCGTTCTTTCATTCTTTTATTTATTTCTGTTTAGTACGTTCCCAATTCCAGTGCCGAACCCACTATCTGTGTGCGTCCACAAAAAAAAAAAAAACATCGTAATACAATAATATAACACCACACTAAACCGAAACAATGGGTAGTTGCTGCAGCACCGGGAAGAGTGAGGGCAACATCACGAGCACCAAGTCGTCGAACAAGCCGGCCGCCGCGCATGAGTTCCATGACGTGCCCGCGCGCACGCTACGCGTGCAGCCTGTCGCCTTCGACGTCGTCGTGCCCGAGAACTCCGGCCAGGTCGGCGCGGACGGCAAGCCAAACGAATCCCGCGCCTTCAACAACAACATGAGCTGCACGCTCTTCGACGCCAGCATGCACACCGTGCGTGACATGAGCATGGCGGTGGACCGTAACGCCTCGATTGACCCGCTGGCGGCCACCATGAACAACATGAGCTTCACGAACAGCTTCAAGGCGGTGGACAAGAACGCGGTGCGTGAGTTTATGAAGAATGTGGCGCGGCTGGCGGAGCAGGGCAATGGGAAGCAGAGTCTCCTGGAGGAGAGCATGCTGAGCCCTGTGCCGGGTGGCTACGAGAACAAGTCCATGCTCGGCAACACAACCGCCAGCAGCACCATCACGCAGGAGGATCTGGCCTACATCGCGGGCGGCGCCACCCTGCAGGACCGCGTGGCGCGGCTGCAGGAAGTGGAGTCGGTGCTGCGGCAGAACATCGAGGGGACGTGGCGCGTCGACTCCACGCTGCTGCAGCTCGCGTGTTGCCAGGTGGTGCCGACGCTGCGCCAGCGCCGCCGCCCGTGGAGCGCGGCAGGCACAGCCGGCGCGACGAGCCCTACGACGACCAACGCGCAGGGCACCGGTGGCGCCAACAACAACAACAAAAACAGCAACGCCAACAACCACAATACCGACACCGCAGCAGCTCACAGGGCCCACGTGGCGCGGCAGCCGGTGCTGGTCATCCACGCCCCTGGCGTGCAGATGGACCCGTCCATGTCGATGGCCGCCTCTGGCACGTCTCGCTCCGGCGTCCACCTCACCGACAAGTCGAGCAAAGCCGATTTCTCTCCGCCGAGTGCGCCGGACATCAACGCGGCGAATGCGCGGAAGGAGGCGCCGCTGGAGCTCAGCATCTCGCGCTCGCGGGTAGAGCCGCCGCCGGGGGCGAAGGTGGAGCAGTACGAGCTGCTCGCGCTGACAGGCCGCGACATCGATGCCCACAAGTGCCCCGGCGCACACGTGGAGTCCGACACGTGGGACTTCTTGTCCACGGAGAAGGGTGCCTCGACGCTGAACGAGGGCAAGTGCATCTTCCGCTTCATGTGCAGCTCCCTGGCCGACGTGGACGCCGAGACGAAGGCAATCACGGAGGCCATCGTCAACCTCAGCTCCTTCAAAGATGAGGTGACGGAGAACAACACGCCGAAGGTTGACGTTAACGACCCGACGGATGCCGCCAAGTACATTGGTATCTTGGTGAAGACGATGTACATGCTGCCCGGTGTGACGGTGGACAACATCTCCAAGGACCTCATGGTGTCCTCCGAGTACCAGAAGGCGTGTCAGCCGTCGGAGAACAAGGTGCAGGACTGCGAGTTCGAAGACACCTTCCGTCTTAGCATGACCATCGTTCGCTTCATCTTCAGCTTGACAATTCAGTTCAAGGTGTCAGAGATCACCGACCCGACCACGTTGCAGTCTCTCGCCGTGTGTGACGGTATGGTGCCCGCCAAGGCCATCATGCTGGAGCGCACGAAGCGCCACATTGCGAAGACGGACGCGACGGCCAAGGTGCGGTCGATGCTGCTCTACTACCCGGTCAATGATGGTGTGCTCGTGGATAACTTCACCATCGTGCTGAACACCTCCCTGCCGAAGGTGGTCTCGAAGATTATGAACACGTTTGGCTCTC
>MDUD01009173.1:0-16445 GCA_002216565.1 Crithidia mellificae | reverse complement strand
TTTAAGTGTGCCGTTCGGACTTCGTTTGTAATCTTGCTCTCTGTATGATGCGGCACACGTGACTGAGACTTTTTTTTGTAGATTCGGTATGACCTTATACAAAAGAACAAGTCAAGGTTACTGTCATGCCCTTTCTATATTCTCAGTGTGTCATCAAAGATTAGTAGAACTGCAGAACTTTTTTTTCTGTCAATGTACTTTTCATTGATCAATAAAAGCGCTCGTACGTTTTACCTAGAGAAAAACAAAAGCTGTCGTGGGTAAAATGGCTATTTTTTGCCTCCTTTTCAGAGGTGCTTTTTTAAGACAAACCCGCAATTTGTCAGTTTTGCAGATGGGTGGCCTTTTTTGGCACCGTCTCGTGCGTTTTCCCGTCTATACAACAACCTTTTTTTTTGTTTCGTACTTCTTGCTTCTACCAATCGATTTTAATGATCACTCCAACGCGTCTTCTAATGCTATTTCTTTTTCGTTTTTCCTGTACAATGTGGGAGGATCATGCTTCTATTGCTTCATCACCCTTTATTATTATTATCAATTCTTTTTTTTTATTCTCTTCACTTTACTTCCGTCTTCTACAATTAGATATTTTTCTCATTTAACATTAACTGGCTACGCTTTCGCTTATCCTCGGCCCTTCTGCCTTTTTTTTTTCTAGAGAAGCAGGTCACTTCGTTGTAGCACTCTTTAAGAAACTACTCAGTAGTTTCTGCAGCACAACTTATCACAAACACTTTCTTTATCGAACTTGTGGTGGTTGTCGTGAACTGCACGTGGTGGCTGCCACAGAGTAAGGTGCGAAGGAAGCGAGAGCACTTGCGTAATGAGCTTCTTTTGGAGCGCGGAAAAGGACATGTGAGGAAAAAAGAGGAAAGCGGTGTGTGATCTCTTGCGATACACACACTGAAAAGATGAGGAGTAGTAGTCGAGTGAAGAATAACCATGGTGAGCTCCGTCAAACATGAGAAAGCGAGCGCGTTGGCAAAGGTTTGCTTCTGTCAACATTCAACTGCACATCGAAGCACCCAAATGCCGCCGCCGCTGTAAGCCCACGCCATTCGCACCTTCGGCTCCTTTATCTAACTTCTTCTTTTCAGGCACAGTGTTTTCGCTGAGAGTATATTCTCCTGTTTCCTCCTCGTTCTTTTCTTTGTAGTTCGTGACTTTGTTTATCTGTTTTCCAACCCTTTTTTTTCTCTATAATAGCAAACAAACTTATCATTAAGGAAAATCAAAAGCGGATGAATGCACTGCGTGATGAAGGCAAAACCCTTGGTCTCTGACTGTATTTTCTGTTAGTGCAGAAAACAAAGGGTGGGTAGAAGAGGTCGAGAAATACGCTGACGGAGAAGCCTCATCGTTGAACACTCGCGCTGGCATTTTCAGCAGTATCTGAAGTTTTGGTGTGCTTGGTTCAACGACCTTCAATTAGGAGAAGAACAGAAGCAACTTATTTACCGGCTTCAAGGTGTTGTTTGTGGCGAAGGCGGTGTCCTGCTTCCAAAAACACTTATCTGAAGAAGCGGCGGTCCACACCTGTTTTTTCGTATCTTTTTTCTTCTCTCCACGGTTTCAGCGTTGCTGCATTTCGAGACAAAACAGTGTGTGTGCGTGCGTGTTTGTGTTTCGGGTCACGTCAAGAATCTTTACTCCAACTTCTTGCTTCTCTCTTTCCTTTCTCTTTCTCCCTTTTGTCTATCGAGTTTTATCAGCAGAAGTCGCATCGACAATTACCTACCAGCCGAAGTGGCGACAAAGCAATAAAACTCTGGCCAACAATTGTTTCATTTCTTTCCCCAGTCAGCACTTCTCTTGCCCAAAAAGAACACGAACGGCAGAGAGAGAGAGAGAATCAACGAGAGTAGCAGAAAATGTTTTCCCGCTCTTGCTGGCGGCTCGCGCCTGCTCTCGATGACGTCGTCGCGGCATTCAAGGTTCTCGGTCTGACGTACAACCCACGCGCCCCCACCGCCACCCAACCGGGCGTCGACGACGTGCGGCGGCAGTACCGCGAGATGGCACGGCTGCACCACCCCGATCTGAGCAGCGGCGACGACAACCGCATGAAGGTCATCAACACCGCGTACGAGCTGATTCAGTCAAGCGGGGTACTTCAGGGCGCCTATGCGCCGGCATCAACAGACGGAGCAGCGGGGCCGTCGTCCACGACGTCGTCGGGCGGCGCGACGGCGTCGACGCGTTTTGCGCGCAAGGCGGGAACGCGGCGGAGGCGCATGCCGGACGACTTCGCCAGCGGAGACGACGCCTCGTGGTCGATGAAGACGCAGCTGGACTGGCAGTCGATGATGAACAGCACCGAGGCGGTGACGGAGGAGGAGATGAAGAACCCGGCGAACCACCCCTTCAGCCACAGCCGCTTCTTTAGCTTTGAGGATGATCTCAGCATCTATCGCATGATCCGCGGCGGGGCGACGGTGCGGCAGGTGGCGCGGACGCTGGGCAAGCCGGCCACCTTTGTGGAGCGCCGTCTGCAGAACGCGCAGTTTAAGCTGCGTGTGCAGTACGTTTTGCGTCAGGAGAAGCGCAAGACGGGCGGGACTGCAGCTTCCACCGCGGCCACGGCGGGGGGAGAGCCAAAGCATACCACGTCCACGCCGATTGCGGAGCCGGCAACTCGCCGGGTGCTGCGCCGCTCGCCGTACGAGGACGCCTCCAGCGGAAGCGCGCGCCTCTTCGTCGACCGCGCAAGCGACGATGCAAGTTCTCACACGAGCAGCAGCGGCAGCAGCGGCGGTGGCAATGGTGCTCCGCAGAAGGGCGGCAAGAAGAGAGAAAAAGGTTTTAGTTCTGCCGCGGCTTCTTTTGCGGCAGGCACGCAGCGCAAGAAGGAGTGGGAGGCATCCTATCCGGAGTGGCGCGCGCCGCGCTACCGTGCTCAGATGACGCTGGAGGAGCAAGGTCGACTGGATGGACTGGTGCGCGACACTCCGCAGAGAGGAAGCAAGGGCAGTCGCGGTGGCAGCTCTGCGGACGCACCACGGCACAGCTCTGCCTCCAAACTAGGCCGCTCTTACGAGAACTTCCAGCGGATGCGTCCCAAATAATAAAAAAGAACAACCTTTATTCCATGTGGTTATCGCAGTCTATCCCTCCCACCTGGCGGCCATAACTTTTCGTGCGATGCTTGTCAGGTAGAAGCGTTATCAATCGTATTTCTGTTGAGCTACACAGGTTCATTTTCTGTTGGAAGCTTTTCATTTTTGTTCACACATGAATTACAATAACAATCCTTACTTATCACAATTAATAACAATAAAAAAAGGCTTTTATTTTACAACCAGAATTGTTGAGACGCTTTGCCATCGTGTTGCTTACGAATAGAGAGGGAGCTTCTCAGGGCGTTTTACGCCGTCAGCAGGTCACCGTTTGTTTCCTGAAGATCTTTTAATTCATAACAACAGTGCTTTTATCGCAATATTTACTAGCGATATTGATATGTGTTGATTTTCTGTGGAAGTAGGTTTTTTTTTTTTTATTACGGGCATGATTTCTACTGATGAATGCGCCTTCAATTCGTTTTTCTACCCTTTATTTTTTTTTTCTCATGCTCTGCAGTGCAACACCGCACGTGTAACTCTGACACAAGAAGTCAAGGCAGGCTAGTGCACTGTCTGTATAGTGAGAACAGAATTTGTGTTCTCTCTGTTGTCAGCGTCAGCTTTTTACAGCCATTACACATAAAACGTTTTCTTTCTTCCTGCTTTTGCCGCCCTTTACTCGGGAAAATAAAAAAAACCACATTACACTTTACAGAGATTTGTTTTCATAGATTCAACATCGTACATATTCTTTTTTGTTTCGTTTGGCGTCATTCCTTTTGACCTTTCTTCAGTTCCTTTCACTGTGTTGCATTTGTATTCTATCTGAGCAGTACAGATAGCAAAAAACAGCCTCCATCGTTTTTTTTTTCTTTCTTTGGCAATCTTGAGCCACCGGTCGTCTTGTTGCTTCTACTCCTGACGCGTAGTTTCATTGTGACGACCTCTTTTTCGAATCTTTGTTTTTTTCGCACTTGTAGAAGTTACTCTTCTGTTTCACGGCTTTCAATCCAGAATAATTTTGCAGACCTTTGGTATTCTCGCTGCGCAGTTTTAAAAGGAAAGAAAAGGGGGAAACCCGTAGAAAACATTGATTTCTCTGATCATTCAGATATTGTTGAACTTGTGTGTTTTAATTCGCAAACTAGGTGAGATATGGACTCGCTACCTCAGCAGCAGCGCCGTGGACCTTTTACCCGTCGACGAACATTTACTATTGGACCTTATGCCCTTCGTCCGCCAGCCCCCGCAGCACCACCACGCCATGATGCTTCGCAAGGCCAACGCAGAGATTTGAAAGAGCATCAACCGCCACATCACTACCAGCGCACCGTGAGTGCGCCGACTTTTACACGACGTGTTGTCGAACCGCTCTCTGGATTTCCCTCAGCAAAATTGCAAGTCTCTCCTACGGCAGATGGTCACGTTCATGCAGATTGTAGTGAGCACGCTGCTGCTGCAAGGACGAGCGCAGGGGGAGCATCACCTCGCCGTTGCCTTCCACTTCGCAGTCGCAGCCAGGACACGTGTGTGTCATTAGAGGCGTCGGATCGCCGTTGTCGTGCGAGCGACGCGATTACTGGTGCGTCTTCCGCCGTTGTCGGTGCCTCGCTGCAGAGCGCGCGAGACTACGTGGCTGGGTCACACTCGGTTTCTCCGGATCCGCGAAAGCCCTCTGTGGCAACTTCCTTCGATGCCAGCCCTGTTCGCCCGCCCTTCGCGAACGATCTGCAACCTTGCGCCGTTTATGAAGATGATGGAAGCACTAGCGTACGTCACAACGAGAGAGACGAACGGGCGGCAGCGGCGGTGTCTTCGGCCTCGTCGGTGTGGCGACCGCCCACTGCGGAACTGCTGTTGCCCTCTATCGCATCTTCCATTCACAGCGGAGGCCTCGGCGTCATCGACGACGCGTCCACCTTCAGCCCGAAGTGGTACTCGGCCTGGGCAACATCCCGCCACGAAGCACCGCTCGACACAACGCTTGCACCGTCCTCTGTTAAGGACACCAACAACACCACCCGTCACCCTCGTGATGCCGCTGGCAGTAGTCAGAATAATAATGGTAGTACGGGCGCTGCTCGTGAGTTGGCGATGCCCTCATTATCTGATCCTTCGGCGCACGACCAAAACTCCGTGCTCTCGCCCTTCACAACACCTGAAGGAAAGCCACGGAAGGCCGCGGAGGTGCATCTGGCTACCTTTGGACAACTATCTACCCTCGATCACACACCAATGTCGCGTCGAAACTACACGGCAGGTGGTGCTCTGGTGGGCGATGTGTCGTCAATTTTTCCAGATACGCTGGGGCAGACGATGCCGCCTAACAAGAGCAAGACGCTGAACCACACGGCCAACAGCAGCGTAGCGGCTGCAAAGAGTTTTGCGGCGCAGGTGCGTGTGCGCGTGGATAGCTGCGCGGGCCTGCCCAGCACGCCTTTTTGTGTGGAGAAAAGAAGCAGTGACAAAAACTCTGAAAAAATTGATGGTGCCGACGGTGCCACGAATGTCGGAAAAGGGCCAGCAACAACTTCTACGCCTGCCAACGAGAACCTTGTCTACGTGTACATGCGCTCAAATCGCGCGTCAAAGCGATACAAGTCGGCAACGGTGCCCTACGCAACTGCAATCACGTTTCCTTCCCATCAGAGCAGCTTTGTCGTCCCGTGCACCACAGTAAAGAGCGACAAGCTACACACCAACAAGGACAACAATGAAGAGGAGGACGAAGAGGAAGTGCTGACCTTCACCGTCGCTGTCAAGCTAGCTTCGGGGAAGCAGGTGAAGCTGGGCATCGCAGAGCTGGCCTTGAGCAATTTACCCGAGAGTCAGCCAGTGCCGATCTCAATGCCAATTGTCGCGAAGGCTGGCACCCGCCGCGCACACGAGCGAGGGACGTTGGTGTTGACGATCACCGCGGAGAACTGTGGGGTGGCAGGTGCGCTGCTGCCACCGTTAGAAGAGGCATTTGTGCGCGAACGTGTCACGAGCGTGCTGCGGAGGGTTTGTCGAGGCCAGCTGCACCGCGTTGAGGTGCATGTGCGCCGTCACTGCGGCGGCACCTTGGCGGAGCTGCAGCGCTTTGTAGTGAAGCTAGAGACGGACTGCCTCCTTGCCAAGACGACAACAGCAGCAGGACACGCAATCTCGAAAGCTCACGAAACAGTAGACAAGGAAGCTAGGGCAGAAAAGGAGCTACACAAGCGCACCGCTGCCGTGTCGGTTGCGCCGGACAGCAGCTCGTCTTCGAGGTCTTCGTCTTCTACCCCTTTTTTGTCTTGTGCGAAAAACAGAAACAGAGAGTCCTCTTCTTTCACATCGTGCGTAGTAGAGCCGCACGAGATGTTGCGCCGCAGCTTCTCCTACACGGCAACACCCAAAGCCGAAAAAAACGAACAGGCTCGACGGACTAGCAGTGCGAACACCGACCGCAGCCTTGCGCATCCCCACAAGAAGATGCAGCCCTTGAGCCATCCATTGCGCAGTGACGAGGGACGTGCAGCACCCGCGCTGTCCGTGCGAGAGCTGAGGGAAGCCAACGCAGCCTACCAGCGCTGCCGGTCCGCACCTCACGCACCTGGCCAGAAAGTTGCCGCGGCAGCACCGCCATCGTTTTCTGCTGCACCGACGTCGAGCCGCGTCACCACGCCCCTCAGCAGCAAGAAGCTGCACACCCGTGTGAAGGTGCAAAGCGTCTCTGCGTTGCGCGACGAGGAGGGACTCCCTCTATTTGGCTGCGCAACCTGCTTTGTGCACATCTGCGCTCTTGGCGGTGGCTGCGTGCAGGGCGTCGCGCCTTGCGTCCTTTCATCAACAGCGGCCACAGCAGGTGTCACGACCGAGAGTGCGAATTACAAGGACCACCGAGCTATATTTTCGAATAGCTCTGTTGATGTTCTCTCCATTAATGAGGCAGCAAACCCGCTTCTGAAGTGCACGGTGTACCACGGTACACCTTCCATGCGACAAGAGATTGGATTGTGCGAAGTCTCGCTCAAGCAGCAGCTTGTCGCAGGTGCAGCAGGGTCCGGGAAGGAGTTCCTGCTGGTGCGCCAAGCCGGTACACCGCAAGCCCACATCTGTGGCGTACTGCGACTCATGTTTTCTCTCGTCACGCAGGGTAACCACGCTGCTCTACCAACTCCAGCTGCCGAAACTGTCAACGCCCAAGGAGATTTCAAGACCCCCAAGGACGCACGCTCGTACCGTGATGTACTGCAGCAGCGCGTGCTGTCTTACCTCTGGCACCACTGCCGTGCCGAGCTGCACCGCCTTGATGCCATTGTAGAGGACGCCGCGGTGTTGGGCTTCGATCGGGCCCTGTCCACCTACTCGTCTGCCACGCCAGCGGAGACGCGTCAAGCGCCGGTCCTCTACCTCAACGCCGCCAACTCGGTTCGCATCGCGCTGCAGACGGCATCACTGACGGGAGAAACTGCCATCCGCGAAGCCTGGCGTCTGCCACCGGCTTCGACAACGCACAACATTTCAGCACGTACACCGCGCGTGACAACGCCGACGCAGGGCCTTTGTGCGGTGTACGTTTCGTGGAGCTGCGGCTGCTACGGCGGGCGGACGCGGGCGCTCCGCGTCACCGCCACGGACACGCTGCTGCGCTTTCACGAAGCCATCCCGACAATGACGGACGTCGACCCGTCACGCGACGAGCTGTGCTTGGTGCTCTACGGTGTTCCCGCCGATGTGGTGGGCGGTGAAGCGCAGGAGATGTGCCGCTCGCACGTATCGATGCGCAGCTTCCATGTGTGCATGCAGGGAAAGCCGGCGACAGTCCAGCTGCCACTCGTGTGGTACGCCGGGGAGCGCGGTGCCGTGGCGCAGGGTGTGCTGACGCTCGACGTTGAAATCACGGAGCCGCCCTTCACCACCCACCCTGTAAAGAACTGCCCAGGGCTCACCTTCCGGCGGGAAGCCTGGGAGGGCTTTCATTTTGACTGGGCTCCCCGCATTGCGGTGGCGCAGCTGCTGAGTTGCTACGCAACGGATCAACTACACCGACTGCTGCCGCTCCTCGCGGACGCGGAGGGCAGAGAGGAGGTGCTGCTGAAGCGGCTCAAGGCGACCTACGGCGCTGCAGACGCGCCGGTGCAGCTGCGTGTGTGCCTCGTCCAGTTTCGCTGCTTCGATCCCAGCTACCGCAAGTGCTACTTGAAGCTTTACCGCGGAGAGGAGAGCCTGCTGCGTACCCCGACAATTTCTTGCGGCCCTGCACAAACGGTCGCTGAGGTGCGTGGTGGAGGGGAAGACAGGAGCGCCATGCACAGCAGAGGTGCCGTGCCGTTGCTCGATGAAGACAAGTACCTTTGCCACCTCTCCACCTCTGCGCCGCACCACGAGACACTGTTGCTGAAGATGGGTGTAGAGCACCTTGTGAAGAAGAACGACATCGTCGCATATGCCGAGTTGAGCGTGGCGGCTTTTGTGAGCCTGGAGAGCCGACTCGAGGAGTCGATGCACCGAACCCCCAGCACCTCTCGATCGCCCTCCAGCGGCCACCGGGGCAGCGGGGCCAGTTCGATGTTGCGAGCACCGCTGTGGATTCCGCTTCGCAACGACGCTGATGCGACGGTGGCGGAGGTCGCCGTGCGTGTGGAGTGGGTGCACGCCACCACCCTCGCCCCTGTGCGCCGCGTCACCACGCAGAAGAAGAGTGCGGTGAGTGCGGTCTTGCGCACAAGCGGCACGAGCAGTGGCGGCGGTGTGGTGTCTGGTGAGGCAATTCCGCTACTTGACGTGCCAACCACGCGGGATCTCTTTTCACTGCTGAACACCTACTACCCCAGCGAGCTCTACCGCTGGTCGTGGTACCTTGCGCGGTGGGCGGACGCGACAAAAGCGCACCGACAGCTGCGACGGGCACTGCTGCCACCTCGGCTCGGCGCGACAGTGTTTGTGGACCTTGCTGGGTTGTCTGTGCGGACCGCGGCGAGGGGGACGCGACTTGGCGCGTTATTAGCCTCCACACATCAACAGCTGACGGTGACGGCCACATGCCTTGGGTCATCGTCATCCTGTGCCACTTGCCGAGTGCTGCCCTGCGAGGCGGCCCGGGCCACTGTGGAGGCATCGACGGTGCTGGCGTCCATCGACGCGCCCGCTGCCACCGGCGCGTTGTCAGGAGAAGAAACGCTGCGTCTTGACTTGCCACTACCGACTTCCACCAGTACGGAGGAGGACTTGTGTTTGATCTTTGCGCTGAGGCACTCTGTGCCAGACACATCTGCGCCGGCTTCCTCCGCTCGTGGTCTGCACAGGCGTGCGTTGTCTGCTGCCAAACGCCGCCACCGCAGCCACTCCGCAGAGCACTTCCATCAACTCCGCTCACGCAGCACAGTCGCACCGCCACAGGCGTTGTCCAACGGCAGCGCTGTCAGTCCCCGGCGCAGTCGCTCCGCCTTCACACGTGTCGAGCCCACTGCAGCTGCCAGACGCAAATCGGCTGAGGTGGGTCGCGTCTACGTCTCCCTACGTGCACTCGTCACCATACCGGAGCTTTACCGCGAAGGGGAGATGGTGATAGTGCCGCTGGTGGCGCAGAACACACAGCCTGGAGAATCAAAGGCGAGTGTGCTGGGAGATGTGTACCTGCGTGTGCGCACCCCCACGCACGAGCAGGTTCCGGACTGGCTGCGCTACACAAGGGATCAGATCTCTCGCATGAGCAGCAGAAGCAACAGCAACGGCAGCCACACACGTGAGGAGGTGCGGGCGAGGCTGCAGCAGCAGCAGCTGCGCCTCGAGTTTGCTGCCACGGCGTCGCACACAACGAAGCTGGCGGAGGTGCACGCGGCGTTTTTTCGCGAGCTCGGTGCTGCTGCACCACCACAGGACGCGGCCAGGCAGGCTGACAAGACAAGCGATGGCTGCGGTGCAGCGCATCCTGTCACTCCGCCGCCGCCACCTTCACTATCTGCGCACAAAACCGCTCGACCGCCTCTCGTGCCACGCAAGCAGCCCGCTGCCTCGCCAGGTGAAGCAGCTGATGGCGCTTTCACGGTGCACGACGTATTCTCACGCGCGGGCAGTCGAAAGGATCTGGCGTCAGAGCTGGACGACTTCACGACGCCTCAACGGGGTAAGGCAGATCGATCTGTTCATGAGTGGACGTCGGAGAAGGGTGGTGCAACGGTGGACCGCAGCAATGGCACGGGACACTCTTCGCTGTCGGTCCAGACAGAGGCGTCGTCGCACGAGAGCCGTCTGACAACCAAACGCGCGCTAATTTTCTAGTGAAGCTGAAGGCTAACTCTGCGTTTTTTCTTTTTTTTTTCTTCAGTCCTTACCATCATCGTCATCATTTCTTCTATTCTTTCTGTTTCCAGTATGATTGCGTTCATCGTTCATTTAAAAATTTATAAGTCAATAATTTTCTGCCTGCTCTCATATTTTATTCAGGGAACATGGACACAGAACTTATGCGCAGCGGTGCTATTCCCTTTCTTGAAAAGCGCTGCACTGCGTAGAAGTCTTTGTCTCCTTCTGCAAATGAAACTTGAAACTCAGATGCACACCTTCCTCTTCTTCTCATTTCTGTTTTTGTTCTTTCTTTTTCTTAAATGACTCTTACACGCATCGACTCACCACTATTTTTTTCCGGAGCAATGCTTCTCGCCTCAGACGAGGACATCCGCACGGCGGCGGCAGTCATCGAGCCGCTTCTGCAGCTAGCCGGCTCGCCAGCGCTTTCCTGGTCCGCCTCGCCAACGTGGAACGGCTACACCGTATCGGAAATCAGTGCCGCGCCATCGTTGAACCTTCCTCTGAAGTGCTTTCGCACCCAATTTGTCGTGAACGCCGATGTGGAGACGCTCGAGCGCACCATCGTCAGCGAGGACGCCGTTCGAAAGTGTGACCCAACGTTGAAGGACATCCAGCGGCTCCAGACCGATCGCTGCAACACGCTTCTCTACACCGCGTACACCTCGCCGTCGCCGTGGCTGATCTCGCCACGCGACTTCTGTGTGCTGTCCGCCAGCGTCCTGACCACGCCGGCTCAGCTGAGTCGAGTGTGTCCGGAGACGCCGGCTACTCTGTTTCCGGAGTATCTGCGAGCTGGCGAAGCCGCCGCGCACAGCACGGTTCTTGTGCAGAACAGTCGCAGCACCACGAGCTCGCTGTGCCCGCCACCAACAGCAGCGGGCGGAACCTATATCCGCGGCTTCGTGCACTGCTACGGCTACGTGGCGTGGCCGGACGGTCGCCAGCCCAATCGGCTTCATGTCACTAACTTTTGCTGCGTCGACGCGTGCGGGCGGATTCCGAAGTGGGTGATGGCGGCCGCCGTGGATCAGAACACGCAGAAGCTGAGGCGCATCGCGCAGCTGGCGGAGGAGACGGCGCGGCAGCGCAGGGAAACGACCCCCACGCCACCGATGCTGCCACGTAGTCCAGGCAGCACCGAACGACGGTCAGAGCAGCAGCACCAGCAGCAGCAGCCGAGGCAGAGTCAAGAGGGCATCGCAATTCTATCGAAAGCTTCCGTACCCACACCTTCCTCATCATCACCGCCGTCGGCCGCTGCAGTTTCCGCAGCTCATGTTCCTCTGTCTGATCCTGAAGAGCCGGTGCTGAGCAGCGCATCCTTGAACACGCGTGTCAAGCGCTTGTCGCGTGCGCTGCCTCTGCATCCGCCCACGCAAGGTGATGCTGCGGAACAGCTGCACAACGACGACAACAACAACAACGATAGCGACGACGGGGCCGCTCCCGTCGGTGTGCAAACGCCTGGCACCACCATGTCGCCGCTCACCGAAACACTCAGCGCCACACCGCCACGCAGCTGTCCACCGTCCTCTCCGCCGAGAACACCATCGTCGAATAGCTTGCCGCCGTCGGGGCGGCACAGTACTCTTTTATACACTACCCCGCCTCGACAGAGAACAGAGGTCGAGGAAGGGGAGACACAGCCGGACGAAAAAAGTAGCGTGCAAGCAACCGGTGAGGGGGAAGGTTATGGACAGGAGGTGGGGGGCGCGAGAGAGCCGCCGGGTGAAGCGCAGCTGCCACCGCGGCGCCTACTGGACGAGATGATCTCCCCTCTGGCTCACCTCGCCCGCGCTCACGGCTGGCACGCGGTGCGGGAGATGGACGGCATCGAGTACGCCGAGCTGCGCTCCCTGCCGCCGTCGCTGCGAATGAAGGACGACGTGGCGGTGGCGTTGCGAGTCAGCACAGAGGTGCAGGGCTCGCTTGACGCTGTCGAGGATGTGCTGCGCGATCCAGCGCGGTCGCCGGAGATCGACCCAGAGCTGATGCGCCTCGTTGCCGCGCCGACACCGTCGCAGATGGACTACCGCACCACGACGCCTCTTCGCTTTCATAACTCGCCCGCAGCGAAGAAGCACAGCTGGGACGCCAAAAACAGCAGGAACGACTATCGAGCGACTTCGACACCCGTCAACCAAAAGCGTGCGGGAAGCACATCGAGCTTGACTGCGGCCACTCCACCGCGTCACGCGGCGGCAGTCGCAGTTGACCAGATACGGCACTTTCAGTTCAACGCGGCGCCGCCCTTCTCACAGGCGTGGTCTATGGAACTGTGCTGCACAGAGGGTGAGCTAAGCCCCTACGAGGGCGGGCATTTCGGCTTTCACACGCCTGGGGTGCCCGCCGCCACGTACGTCTGGTTAGGCAGCAGTAAGGGCAGCAGCAGCAGCAGCAGGAGTGATGGTCCCTGCAATAGTGCGAATGGGAACAGTTACACTGGCCGTAACCGCGCCACCGCGTACCACAGGATGCACGCGCGCGTGTTTGGCGTGGTGGCCATTGCCATCCCGCGGTCCGCAAACACCGTCCGCCTCACGCACTACCTCCTCTTCGGCGATCTGGATCAGCAGCCCTCTGCGCGGACGTCTGTCGCCCAAACAGACTCTCACTTTGCCGTAAAGAAAAGCAAAGTTGTCGCGGCTGAATTTCTCTCCGCGGCGCTGACGTGGATGGGGCACCGCATGCATCGGCTGCGCGGTTTGTGTGAGGCGCAGCAGCGTCTGCGCGTACAAGAAACCATGGCTCCGCTGGAGAAAGAGCCGCTGCTTCGCTATCTGTACCAGGTCCACCGTGCACAGCAAACTGTGACGCCGTCTGGCACCCCTCGACGGATAGGGGATGTTGAGGTAGCGTGTTCGCTTCTCCTGTCGAAGAGCGCCTCGGAATCCACCTCGACCGCGGAGGGCACACCGCCTCTGTTTGTCTTCACTCTAGTCTTTCCCTGCACGCTGCGGCATCTGCAGGCCTACATGCAGGCGACGGCAGCACGCAGCCGCTACACCATGGACGAGCGCGTTGTCTTTTTTAGCGAGTTGGCCAGCCCACCAGGCTTCCACGCCATCCGCATGGAAGTGTGTGACATCAACGACGGCGACAACGTTATGGGAGCTGGTTCGCCAACCTCTTTTGCGTTCCTCGAGACTTGTGGTCTTGTGCGAGAGCACGAAGAGGTGGAGCAAACTGCACTGGTTCTTAGTCGCGTAAACTGCGATGAGCTTCAGCGCACGGCGTGCGGGGTGACGGACGCGGAGAGTAGCGCGTCCGCGATTGTTGCAGCGGAGGCTGACGTGACGGATGATTGCACACGCGTTGGCCGCATCTACTGCTCTGGGTGGGTGGCGACGTCATTGGGTGAAGACGACAGTGAAGAGTTGAGAGAGGATGGGGAGGGCGACGCAAGTAACGACGCCGCCCCGTCGTCCGTTTCCTCCTCTTTGTCTCCACGGTACTCGGCACCCCAAGACGGGACAGGAAAGCGTGCGGCAGTGCGGCGTGTTGTCGCTGCCGCAAAGCGCAGCCTCAGCCGATCGCCAAAGCGGAATTTGCCACCGCTGCAAGAGACGGAAGAGCAACCAACCACGGCAGCAAGTGGTATTCTTGTAACGCAGTACATGTGTATGAATGTGAGGGAGAACACCTTGCTTGCTCAAAACTCGAATGCAGGTAATGCGTTGAGCTCTTCGTTTGTGGAGCGCGAGGCGGTTTTACTGCAACGGTTTCGCGACGCCGTTTGCGCGTGGAGATCCAAATAGCTTTTCTTTGCTTCTCTACAAGTTGTTTATTTTTTGGTGGTGACTACTAGAATATTTTCTCTACCTTCGTTTATTTATTCAATTTGCTTTTCTATTCATGTTTTCTTTCCCTGCTTTTCCTTCCCATTACCAAATTTTATTGCTCACACAAAATTTTATTTTCAATGTTGCGTTGCTTCAGCTCTATTGATGTTTCTAAATGTTGTAATACCGATTAGAAATTGAAAGGGGGTCTCGGTGGTGCTTACTTGTTCAACAGCAATTTATGTGGATGTAAATCGATGAAATGCTTTCCCTTTTGTTTGCTGGTGGTACGAGTGTTCAAACGTTTTTTTTTTCGTTTCTTTGAACGACTTGGACGGACTTCTGAAACCCAATGAAGGCTACTCACTACACAAAATTGTTTTTCAGCCTCACTTTTCCCCTCCCTTTTTGTTTTCCTTCCCTTTTCCTCTCTCTGCATTACTCAAATGATGCTTTCTCCTTTGACACCACAAGTACAATCCTCTATTTGTTCACTTGATCAGTATCATTTGATTCTTATTTATTTTTTCTGAGTCATCATGAAACGACTGCAGCTTGCACGGCGGCTTCTGCCTGCCACAACTTGTTCCGCGCTGTCTTTCACTCAACCCGTTATCACCACCGCGTGCAGGCTTCAAACGAGCGCACATCCACCACCACCGCCGCCGTCCAGCGCCACGCTGAATGCCAGCATGCAGAAAAAAGGATTCCGCCATTCTACGCCCAACTTCAACGCAGCAGAGCTGTCGGCGTCAGACGCGATGGACCCTGCGGCGCTGGCGGCCGACATCATCACGGAAAACGCCGTGGGGGTCGACTTTGTGCGTGACGTCTACGGCCCGTGGCTGGTGATGACGGATGATCTGCAGGGCGAGCTCTTTATCGACCACGACCGATTTGTGTACTACCGCCCTTCCAACGGGCTGGGCTACGGCATCGGCACAATTGAGCTGCTGGATGCCGGCGCCACAGGGACTGCCTTTACCCTCCACCTGGAGAGCTACACGTACCAGCAAACCGACACGGTGGTGCCGCAGTACGGCCTGCGCTTTGACGTCACGGGGATGGTGAAGAAGGTCACAACAAAGTCGTCTGACTACACGACCTTTTCTCTCGTGGGTGTGTGGCGGCGGGTGAACCGCAACAACGCACATGCGGCGCTGCTGCCATCGCAGAAGAACAAGCACGGGCCCATTGGAGAAGAAAAGACAGCGTCCGCAACGGGAGTGGGCGCTATGCCACCAACAGGTCAAGATCATCCAGGGACTGGGCAGTTCAACGCGGCACGCCTGCCGCTCAACGGCGCCGAGTCCGCGCTGAAGCCGTTTGCGCCAAACGCAGAGCTGCAGAACGTTTTTGCGCACGTCTTTCCTGAGCACCTGCGAGCGACCTCGCACCTACGGCGCGCAGAAGAGAACGCGCAGGTTGCGGGGCGTGACCCTGCGGCAGCGACGAATCTTGTTGGCTCGGCAGCCTCGTCACCAGCTGGAAAAGGCATGCGCGCGCTCTCCAGCGTGCCGCACATCGACCTGGAGAAGTACGCCGTGGGCAGCATTCCGGGTCTCTACTACATCCCGGACTACATCTCTGCTGAGGAGGAAGCGCAGATGCTGCAGTTCATTAAGGACACCCCGCAGGAGCTTAAGTCAAAGCTGACAAAGCGCACCGTGCAGGAGTGGGGCTGCACCATGTGCGAGGAATGCCAGAAGAGCTTTGTCAGTGACGCCAACATGCCGCCGTGGGTGCAGGAGGCGCTTGACATGCAGGTCTACGATGGCCTCTTCACGCCCACCACGTTCCCCAACAGCGTGCGCATCCACGAGTACGCGCAGGGCGAGGGCATTGGGCCGCACTGCGACGGTCCGATCTACGTGCCCATGGTCACTGTGCTGTCGCTCGCGTCCTCTTGTCTCATGAGCTTCTACCCGCGCCAGGGTCTCTACGAGGACCACCCGATGGATCACTACAACGACACCTTCAAGTTCTCGGAGGGAGAAATTGGGCAGCGGGTGCCGCTGCAGAGTGTCGTGCTGGAGCCGCGCTCGTTGCTGATCTTCTCCGGTGAGGGCTACTACCACTACCCGCACGGCGTGTCCGACAAGGCGCAGGACGACTTGTCGTCTGACCTCGTTGGTGAGGTGGTGAACCGCCACTTCCTGCGTGACAAGGAAGTGCAGAGCATCCCGCGCACCTTCCGCGCGAGCATCACGACGCGCAACTTGATGACGCGCTGCAGTCACCAGCCGGAGCGCGCCGAGTACGCGATGAAGCGAGCGTGGCACATCTATCACCATCTCCCGGTGCCGCAACCTCTCTACACGCCAGC
>MDUD01009171.1:0-17937 GCA_002216565.1 Crithidia mellificae | reverse complement strand
GGGTGGAGGACGAGCAAAGAATTAAAACATTTGCAGCAAATTTAAGGGGAACAAAAGCAAAAGTGGGTTGCTGTACAGGTCGCAACGCGTATCATGTAGTGGTTGCATAGAATCGAAAGAGTATGTATCATGTTTCTTTATTATCAGTTTTGTCTTTTACAGCTTATTTGGCGTACTGTATCCTCATGCTTGTTGTGTATACATTTGTTTTGCTTCAATAGTATGGCACCAAAAGTGCTGGATCCGAAGACACGGAATTACACAATCAAATTACGAAGAGAAAAAAAAAAGGAGAACGACTAGTACGGCAGCACAGCAAGGAGCGTTTGCTGCTCACATTCCGGCATCCACGCGTTAGCCTCACTTCGTCCGCTCGCACCTGTTAGTGCGCCACCTTCGTTGTGTGCTGTCGCACCACCAGGTGACCTTGCTAGCACATCCGCTCCCCCCGCCGCCACGCAGGCGCCGGCCCAGCTGGCGCTACGGAAGAGCACCTGGCGCGTCGCAGGGATTTGCGCTTCCCAGCTTGTGGCCAAAGCGTGCAGATCGGTAAATGCGGCAGATAACGCATCATGGCCGCACCAAACTCGCTGAATTACCTCGTCGAGAGATGCCACCTGAAAAGGAATGTCGCTCACCTTGTAGGACCACCGTTTCTCTGCTGCCGTGGTAAAGGAGACGGTGCTGACGTTGGGCTGACCCGCCATCGGCGCTACAACCGAACGTTCTGCGACGCTCAGCTCTTCCGCGACGTGACGTACGAAAGAGCAGCAGGCGCTGAGGTGCGCTCGCATGGCATGTCGCGCAGCGTTGGTGTACTCAAATGTGAAACCACGTTCTTCATCCTCCCTTTCACCGTCTGACGCGCTGAGCCACGACATCAGCCACAGCCCCGCAGAATGCGGCGAAATCACTGAGAAGGCTGACGGCGGAATCAATTGAGCTGCTGCACTGCGCATTTTCTCGCTCTCTTCCTCGCATTGGACACCTTTGTTTGACGTGCCATTTTCCGTGCTTTGTGGGGCGTCGCGGCTTCGTTTGAAGCTCTGCCGCGTGTTTTCTTTGCTCTCATTGGCAGTCTTCTCACAAGTGCCCCTTGCCGTACCACCGGCACTTCCACCGGTGTTTTCGGGTGTGCGTGGCGGGCAAAGAAGCGACGCGTCGAGCAGCACCACGAGAGGCTTGTTCGTGTCTGCGTTTTGGACGGCAGAGTGCTCGCTGTCTCTTAACACGCTCCGTCGTCGTCCAATGGTGAGCACAGCATCCTCCTGGTGCGAGGAATTAACTGCTTGAGGAACTCTTTTGGCACTGCGTTGGGTGTGACAACGTACTGCATCGCATAACACAAGGATCAGGTCGTGGTAGAGCTCTGCATCGGTTGTACTTAGCAAAGTTGCCGTATTCGCATTTCCCTTGGTCGCCTGAGCCCGCTCGCCTTCCATCTCACTTCCATGTACCCAGCAACGACAACAACGCAGATGCTTCTCAAAGAGTTGCGTCACCGGTGGAGGAGGAACACCGTGCTGCGAGCTGGAGGGGAATCCTGTGTGGGCTGAGACATTTTGTACGAACCCAACCTGCGTCGTCGACAGGACGTCACCACCACCGGCGACAAGCAATCGACGAATTGCTTGCATACGTGCAGCCGAAGCGGATAACTTGGTTTCCGCGGTGTTACCATCAAGGCGATTTTCCAACGACGAAACAGCGCTGAAAAGAAGAAAAGAGGTGCGCGTAAAAACGTTTGACAGCCCACCGGCGGCACCAACGTGCTGACCTTCCACCCGTACACACCTGTCCATTTCACTTTGTTTCGTTCCGCTGGCCGCAGCTGCGTTGGTTTTAGAATTATTCTGAATATCACTGCGACGCAGACCTGCCTGCGCAGCCTGGCGCTGTCGTCTGCACTGTAGCAGCAGTGCGCGATGGATCGGGGAGGGAGAGGCGGTGCTTGCTGATGTTGCGGACGACCCCGCATTCGCCACCGTCCACTCGTACGTGGGGCACATCTCACAAAGTCGCTGATAGCACTGCTTTGACGTGGTGGCTGCTTCCATGCCGTCCGGCACGGTGGGGTTTGGCGCATGCGGGTGTGGGAGTAGATGGAGCTCCTGCTCTGTTGTCACGCCGGCGCGATGACGAGCTCCGCGGTGGCCGCTGAAGCCGTCAAGAACAGCCGCGACGCATTCCAGAAAGCCGGGCTGCACCACCCAGCAGCCGAGCGCGATGGCGACCAGAACGCTCTCTCGAAGGCTCACTTCGTGCGTCACGCACACATCTGCGTCCTCGCACCGAGAAACAAAGCACACGGGTGGGACGCTGCTCTCACTACTCGCGTCGCGCGGCGATGCCGCGCTCTGGGCATACCCGTATGCCGTGACACCGACGTCGCAATTTGCCGCAACGCGACCGTTTTGTTTTGCGTCCCCTTTTTTGCTGCTGCTGTTGCTGTTGTTGTTGTTGTTGGTGTCGACAGATCTGACGTCGCAGTCAGTAGGCGGCACAAGTGTTGGGGTTGTCGGTGAGTGATTTTCTTGCATGAGGTGATCGAGCGCGTTGCGGCAGCGCTGAACACGCAGTTCGCGATGTGGCAGGTCGTGCAGTACGTAGACGCGCAGGCAGAACGGGACCGGTTTTAACAACAGATCTTTAGATAAGGCTGGAGGCGCGCGCAGCGTGTCCACATTTTTTGGAGGTGCGGCCGCAACGACAGGAACTCTTACCTCTGGCTCCTTTCGCTCCTGATGGTGCGTGTGGTCCGTCACGTGCGAGGTCGGAACAGGCGATTGCGAGGTGCGGCGAGACACGCTGAGTGGCCGGTGCCGCGTCCACGGAGAGCGGAAAGCAGGGGCGGGCTCTGGCAAAACCTTCGACGGCGTGTGCTGCGGCCCAGCGCTCTGACAGTCCTTTCTTTTGGTATTGTTTTTATTCTTTGCGGTCTCCTCAGCTTCCTTGCGGCTGTCAGCTTCGCCATCTACGTCAATGACAGCGGGAGCCGGCGGCGATGACGACGGTGGTGGAAAGGGTGTGGGGGAGGGCTGACGTGGGACACTGGAGATACCTAGGCGAGGGCGACTCCCTTCTCTCTCAGCTGCTCCTGTGCGGACACTTTGACTAACGAGTGTTTGAGATACATCGACGGTGTCTCTCGACACCTCCTCCTGCAGTTTTCCGAGCTTCCGCTGTGGAGGAGTGTTTTGTGCGTCCGTTTCCTCGCTTTCACTCCTGTCTGCAGCAAGAATGGTAACCGGCCTGTTCTTCTGCGCAGAAGATACTTCTCGTGTGTCGTCTTCATTATTCTTGTTGTTGTGCTGGATACGAAATGCGTCGTGTGTAGTCTCGTAGTACGCCCCATCAGTCGCCGCAATAAACGAAGCTGGCGCCAACACTTCACTGCCCGCTGCTTCGCCGCCCGTCTCTTCACCTAGCTGTGAGTCTGGTATGACGTCGCCCATCAACGTAAAGTCGGGCACGCTTTGTTTGTGCAGAGCAGCTGAATCACCTGTCTCTGGCACAAGCGCGGTGGCGTCGGCGAGAAAGGCGCTGCCTGCACAGGGAAGGGGCACCGTGGCTTCGTCATCGGATATGGGCATTTCGCCAGAAAAGCGACACAACACATCTGTTGCTCCGGCGCCATCTGATGACGGCTGCTGCATCGGCTGCTCTGCGTCGTTGCTCTCATCGACACTGTGCTGCGAGGACGAAGGCGTTCGCGCCACCCAAACTTCAGCGCCGTCCGCCTCTCTCTTCGACTGCGCCTTGCTCGCCTGCATTGACTGACTCTCATGCGCGGCACTAATTGCTTCTTCCGTTCCTCGCTCTCGCTCGCTTGTCTTTTCAGGCGTTCTTTTGCTATCCGAAAGAGTGCTCTGACTGAGCTCGACAGGATTCACGTCACTCCTCCGCTCGGTGGCCCGATGACTCACCAGCGTACCGCTACCATCACCTAATACCACGGGCACCACACTGGCAGGACCACGCTGCTCTGACGCTTTGTGCGCACTCGCTGACGGAGGCCACACCTCCTGCACACTCCCGCCTTCCCGTTCGTTTGACAGAGTTTTGTGCACGGTCTTTTCACGCTGCTCCGTCGTGGACAGCGCGTTACGCTCGTGGCGATGTCGGTGGCGGTCTGGGCTGTTCAGCGGTGTCTGCGTCGCTCGTGCAGGCGTGATGGAGGCTGCAGAAGCAGAAGCGGCAGCGGCAGCGGCAGCGGCCACGGCCCGTAGTGTGCGCCGCCGCGGCGTTGACAGAACACCACACGATAGAGAAGACTCCCGCTGCGTCTGTGTGAGTGGCTGCGATGCGGAATGCCTCCTTGAATCTTCATCGGACACGTCCGCTGTGCCGTACAACTGCGTCGCTGCCGGTGTTGTGTTCGCCTCTGCTGGATCAAAGATCTGCCGCAGCATCTGATTGCAAAACGCCTTGGGCAGCGGGGTACGCACCGCCATTACTTCGCCGCTTCCGTCGTCTCCGTCCTCCTCGCCCTGCTCCACCTGCGCTCGGGGGCCTGGCGTGCGCGTTGACGTGCGCGGCCCTCGCCGCGCAGAGGACGGGAGTGGTGTAGAGCCGGGAGAGCAAAAATTGAACATGCTGCCCAGGTGCTCCACGTAGGCTTCGGCGTCTTGCTGATCTGCGTGCGAGAAGGTGTTGTGCCGCTGGGAGGCGGAGAGGGAGGGGGTGCTGCGGCGGTGGTAGCTGTGCGGGCTGCTGTGAACAGAGTGGCTGCGGCCTGCACTGAGCGGCTGCGGGGTGGGTCGGGAGGTGCCGCGCATCGGCGGGGTGGCGTGATTCTTGTCCGTTGGCTGCGGAGAAAATTGGTGGGCAGAGCGCATCTGCGGAACGCCTCGGAGACCAAACGTAGTCTCTGCTGGCGGCCGTGGTGGTGGGGTGAAGGGCTCGACGTTGCTGTTGCTGTTGGAGGTCGACCCCGGCGGCAGGAGGCGGCGCATGACAGGTGTGTGCACGCTCTGCGACGCCTCTACACCACCCTGAGGAAGTCGTTGACTGTCCTCCGCATGTGCGTCGACGGGAGGGTAGCTGGAGATGAAGGAGAGCGGCGGCGCGGCCAACTTCTTTGACGTGGACACACCATCGCTCTCCTCTTCTTTGATCCTTGTCACAGACCAAGGACGAGGCGGCGTGTGAGGGGCGGCTGTCGTGCGCTGCGCATCCGGTGCCGTGGCGGTGAGAGAAGTCGAGTCGGTGGGTGGCGGTGACGGGGTGCGACATCGTTTGCGTGCCTCCGCAATTCGCGCGGCTGAGCCGTCGCGGATGCTTTGCGTGCTCAGACCCGACCTGCGCAGCTGGCTCCGCGCGCGTTGCGTCAGGATCTTTGAGGACTGCTGGTCCCGCTGCTGCTGGTAGTAAGTGTCGGAGGTAGGCTGAGAGGGGTGTAGGCGACGCTGACGCTGCTTCAGCTCTCTCGCCCGCTGCTCCTGCAGTCGAAAGTGGGCAATTTGCTTCTCTAAGTCGTTAGGTGGCGCAAAGGGGGCTTCATCGAGGAAAGTCCCCCACTCCACGCAGTGCTCCAACCAGTCAAGCGTGACGAGAGACACTTCCTGCTGCGCCGCGCACTTCACCGCCTCTGGCACATCCTCAGCGGGCCAGTAATAGGGTACTTCCCCACCTTCTGATGCTGCTTTTTGGCTCCGAGGTGGCGTGGCGTCACCCAGACGGTCGGTCTTGTCCGAGATTCGCACGTCCGAAGTGAAAAAGTCGGCCAATGTGCGAGAGACGATGGCTGCCACGTCCACCACCACCACGTGCGTAGTAGAAGCAGCAGCGAAGGTGTCCACGACGTGGCCGCCCATTGCCTCGACTGCGTTGCGGAAGCCAAGCAACAGCACGCGCATCAACGGCACCAAGTGGACGGAAGGGGCGATCTTGTTGGTGCCGCTGCTTTCCTTTCTGCTACTGCTGAGCAGCGGTGCAGGAGCAGCGCTCCTCACCTCTTCATTTGAAGGAAACGATGTCACCCATTGCGAATCTAGCGCGGGCAGACGCCACAAAAAGGCGACACACACACCCACCGATTCAGGCTTGCTGTACCGCTTCTCCCGCATCCAGGCTGAAATGACAGGCCGGTACGCCGTAAGTCCCAGCGACTGACGGCTCCGTGGCTGCTGCTCCATCACGCCAGACGCGCTGCGAGCGTGGAAGAGACGCCCGTCCGGGGCACTGGGGATGGATCGGTAAAAGATAAAGCAGCTGTGTGGGTCCAGGCAGGAGGCGACGGCGATGCACGCAAGTACGTAGTCCTGCGTGACTCCCACCAACCCGCGTAGGGCGTGCAGCTGGAGAGGAGAGGCAATGGCGTTTGTTTTGCTACTCTCCGGTGCGTCGCTTGCGTGGCCCTGCTTCTTTTCCGTAGGTGCCGATGGTGCGCGCTGGAAGCTGTGTGGAAGGAGGTAAAACACGGGTGTTTGCTGACATCCGCGAGCCGTGTTGCGCAGCTTCGCCTTGAGCTTCTCAACCGCTTCCTCATCGACGTCCCGCTGTTCCCCTTCAGCCGCCACGTCGACCTCCTCGGCGCTGGCTGCGCTGGCTGCCGTTTTACTCGTCAGTAACACCTTCGCCACCTGCACCTTTTTCACTTCCCGTGCGTGACTAAAGGATGTCGTGCTGTTTTGGTCGGTGTCGATGTTCTGAGTGTCTGACAACTGTAGCAACAGCCGTGTAAGCTTCCGCTGCTGTTTTTCATACTCCATGTTGCGCCGCACACGCGCCGCAAGCTGTTGTTGCTGCTGCGTTGTCGACGTCTCTGCCTTGGTCGATGCCGCACCCGCCGCACCATCTGCTTTGGGCTGCGACAGCGAGTGCAGCGGCTTCTTGTCTTTTGCCTTTGCCAGTAGGTGGGTCCACGCCTCGGCCGTTTTCTTCTCCACAACTCCGCCGCCGTAGCGCACCAGGCCACGCAAGACGCCCCACTCTACTCTGGCGTAGTCGCCCTCCACGCAGCAGAAGTAGCAGGACTGCAGGATGTGGCGGCGTGCGGCCATCAATCGCCGTGCTGCCTCAGCTGTACCACTGCTTGTCGCCTCCGTTGTCGTGACGGCTGCAGTCTCAGGCGTGGTTTGCTTCGATTCGTCATGCAGACTTGTGCCATGGCTGCCTGCGTCGCTCTCGACTGTGAAGAGCGCGAGAAGCTGGTTGAAGCGACGAGCCGCGGTAGCCACAGCATCATCTTGTACGGACGCCGCTTCGGTATTTCGATGCATCGTTGCTGCGTCCTTATCGTTTCTCCCGTTGCCCGTGCGTGGCGCTTGCGGCGCGATGGCTGGGGTCGTCATGCGGAGATCCATGGAGGACACCGAGGAAGCTGTTGTGGCGGCGGTCAGCTCAATCTCTACGTTATTTAGCGGCTGCCCGAGGGTACTGCTACTGTTTAGCTTGCTGCTGAAGGGTGTATTGTCGTTGGTTCGTTCGCTACGCAGTGTTTCCACACCGGACCGTGGGGAGTAAGGGTCGCCGACTGTGCTTTCCGATGCAGCCGCGCTCGCAGGCTGCGGCAGTGTAAGTTGAGGCTGCTGCTTTTCTTCTCCGTTGCGCCTTACAGGCTGCGGAGCGGCGGATGACACCAGTGGCTTCTGCACGGCGGTGAGCCTCGCACTGCTGCTCTTCTCTCCACCAGCAGGTGCTGCCGTTGTGTAGGAGCGACGCAGACGTATGTAATACGAAGGGCTTGTTAAAGGCGGCAGCTGCTCCGGCCGTAGCACCGGCAAGGGATAGAAACTGGCGGGAGGGGGCGCGGCCTCGTGTAGGAGCTCATCTTTCTTTCGCACTTCATCAGCGCGCTCCTGCAGCAGCTCCGCCAGCGTCTCCTGCGGGGTACTCGTGGTTTCCACAGCCGCCGTACCACCGCCCGTGAGCGTCAAAGCGTCATCAACGTCGGCCGTCAGCTGCTGTGCATTCAATGCTGCTGCTTGTTTTTTTTCCCGCTGCTGCTCCTCTGCGTCTGCTGCGGCGGTCTGCGAGGCAGCCGCGGCGTCCTCCAACCACCGCAGCGGCGCTAGCCGGCTCACTGCCACACCGTACGTGTCCGTCAGTACCCGTGCCACCACCGCGTCCATCTCCCAGTACCGCACGCTCACCGCAGTGTCGGGCTTGGCCTTGTGTTTTTGCGCGGAGGCTGCACGCAGACTTCTCTCGCGCGCGCTTTTCGCGCCACGTGCTTCGTTCGCCACCGCTGGCAACGTGTACTTCTTCCGCGCCAGCACGCGACTGCCCAGCACAACCACATCCGCGTCGAATGACGGGACTGGGTAACACACAAAGCGACAGACGCCGCACCAGTTTCTTGCCTGTTGCTCCTCATGAGTTGTGCAACCGAGTAGGCTGAGGTGAAGGTGCGGGGGGTGCATGGCCCACAGAGGCATCGTCACACGCGCAAGGAAGTCGCGGCGCGGCACGGAGTCCACAAGGGCCGTGGACGCAGATTGAGCGACAGCTGGAGTGGATGGGGGCTGAGCTTGTTCTACATCGTGTACTGCGCAAGACTCTACAAGCACCTGTGTGGTGACAGAAAACGTTTCGTTCATGACTGAGTCGCCATGAAAAGAAGGACGAAGTGAATCGGTAGTTGCATCGATCAACCTTCTGCCATTTTCTCCAAGAGACTGATGAAAGCTCGTTGCCGCCGCCGCAGCAGCAGCAGCGTTGTTATCCTTAATAGCACTTGCGCTCAACGGTGCAATAGACGTAGGCATGCGGTGCGACGGTGGCTGCTCACTGCGCTGAGCCGCGTAGTAGGCGGCAATGCAGTCGCCGAAGTTGCTGCCGTCGACAGCGCGCGGCGCGAGGACGGCGGAACGCGACAGCAGCGGTTTGTCCTCAAGAGGATGCTGCGGTGACGGTGGCGGCTGTTCGCGCTGCAGTAGCGCGTTTGTGGTGAGTCGAGGCGACGGGTCGACTTGAGAAATACCCAATGTGAGATAATCCCCCTTGTCGGAGTCGTGGTAGGAGTCTGCGTCTTGGCAGGTACTGGTTAAAACACGACACTCTGACACAGTGTTGCTTGCCCCAGTGCCTGAGTAGTAATCCGCGCTCGCGACGTACTGAGTGGCTAATGTTGCCGAGGCTGCCGTGGGTTGCACATCCACATCCGCGGTGTTGAGCGTGAGCTGCGTCTCGTCGAGGTTTCTTTGCTTCGTATTTGCATTTGGTACTGCTGCTTCTGGTGGGTAGACGCTGAAGCGCTGCGGCCGGGGGTGCTGTCCGTCACTGGCGTTGTTTCCACCCTCCGTCTGCGGCCAATGCGGCACCAGCATGTGTTGCATAAAGTCTTCCCAGGCGTCTGGGTCTGACACGGTGGATGCGGTGGACGAGGAGGCGCGGGACGATGAAATCGATGCCTCGCACAACGCATCTGCTTTTTGTGCGCCTTCGCTTTCACTGCTCTCCACATCTGGCTGATCACTCTCGCCTTGCATGACTTCTTTTTCATCAATTGAAATCGATCTGACACGTTGTTCTCTTTCAACAGCGACAGCGCGGTCTAAGACGGACCGCCACCGTGCACTACCACCAGCCGGGGCAGTCACACGGCACACTTCGACCACAGCCTCGAAGTCGCCGCCGCGCAGGGCGGCTTCCATTTCAGGTGTCAAAGCGGCGGCTTGCTCACCGCTGCCTCGCTTTGCCTGTTTCGTTTCTGTCAACGAAGCATCCGAGCTATCGCCTCTCTCCATAGGCTGAGCCGCAAGGTCAAGGGTGGGTGGTGGCAGGCGATCCAACCGCAGGAGAGAGAAGAGCTTCACGTAGTCGACGACAGGGATGTCGAACTCCAGCGCAAAGCGCAGCTTGTCGGTGAGCCACGTGTCAATCGCGCGACGTGGCACATCCTTCTCCGCTTCCTCTTCCTTCTTTCCTTTGCCGCGTTTTTTCCCTTTAGCTCTACTGCTCTTACCTTCTCTCGTGTTGTCCGCATCCGTAGACACCGTCATTTCTTTTTGTTTTGTCTGGGTGAGGTTGACCGCACCGCCGGCCAAGGCTCCGAGGGCGTCTCGGCGAAGCAGCTCCTGGAGTGATCGGATGCACTCCGCGCTGGTCAGGAGAACATCGCAGCGGTACGTCAGTCCAGCCTCCACGGCGGCACCGTGCTGGTTAACGCAGATGTGCTCAATTGCTGCCTTCTCCTGCGAGGAGAGACCTGTGGTGGAGAAGATGTAGCCGTGCAACCACGGCACCGCATAACGCACATCCACACTGTGGCTCGTGGAGCCCTTCGTCCCCGCATTCGATGCGTGGAGCTGTGCAGTACCGGCGTCACGCGCTGTCAGCGTCGACGATGAAGACGAAAACGGGCAACCGTCCTCCATCCATCTGGGCAGCACTGTCGGAATGCGACTGAGACTCGCTAGAAGGCGCTTCTTGGTCAGCCCGCGCCGCGCGACGAGGATGTTCGTTGAGCTCATCAGCGTAGAGTGTACCACAAGACCCGCGTGTAAAGCAAGTTGCTCGCACACCTCCAACTCGCTGCGATGGTGTTCAGCGGTGACTTCGCCCCTCTTCTGCGCTCCCTCTTTGTCGCCGTCCTTGTCGTCGCCGCTGTCGCTTTCCCATTCCTCATCTTCGCGGAAGCCAGTAAAAGAAACGCAGCATGGTGAGATCTGTGGTGTGGCAGAGGGGCGCCGTGCCTCCTGCGACACGACCCACGCCGTAAGGGTGTTCTCGCTGTCGTCGCTATCACCGACTGGCGCCGTCGTGGCGGACGGACCGGCTGACGCTGCGGAAACACTTAAATTCGCTTTCGGTGCATTCGATGGCGAAAAGTGGTTTTTTGAGCTCATCGCAAAATATATATATATATATATATATTAAGCTTTGCGTTTTTGAGAATCTCAACAGTTTGTTTCTATGTCCAAAAAATCAGATCTATCAAAGAAAGATAACGATTTAAGATGTGTATTTGTATAAGATATGTGAGAACTGTACTGGGTTTTTTATAGAGACAAGAAAAGGTTGCGAGAAAAACTATTGTATTGGGAAAGTAATCAAAATTACAAGTTTTGAGTGGGAAAGAGCAAACTAAAGTGCCTTGATAGCAACTTTTCGATTCCCTTTTCTTTCTTTCAGAGGGCACCAAAAATGCACCTTCTTCCACTCCTATCTCGCATTTTTTTATGATTTGAGTTTTCTGGTTGCTGGTGTGAGCTGGCGATAGGAAATGCTTCATTGCCAAGATTTTTTTTCTATTAGCAGAGTCGAAAAATGTTTTTTGTTCTCTGCCCTGCACACATCGTCAAACTTTCCCTTTTAAGTATTTTTTTACTTTTACATATATATCTAAGTGCCGAAGCACTTGCTATGTACATCGCAAGCCAAAGTGAAAAACCGGGCTTGCAACTCCCAAAGAGGGGAAGAAAAGAAGAGGTTCATTTTTTCTAATATAAAAAAAAAGGTGTAAAAGTAAGCTTTACAAAATCAAGCATAATAGGACTTAGGAGGAGGCAAAACAGAAAAACAATTTCCGGACTGGGTTAAGCACCTCTTCAACTCAGAAAATAAAAATAAAAGAAGAGAATCCTATCTAAAAGAAAGGTAGATAAGAATAGCCTTTGCAGCGCAACACACTCAAAAATGACCTACGTTAAGGCACAAAAATGTCATCTGTGTCCTCGTCAGCGCCGCCGGCTGCACCATCAAGTGGTGCTGCGTCCGGTGTGATGCGCTGATTGGAGCTCAGCACACGCGTCGGCACCTCACGTGATGGGTGAGGCGGCCTGGTTGGCTTATTTGTGTTCTCATGCGTAGATGCAATGACGTCGGACATGGCAGCTTCAGCAGCAGCAGCAGCAGCACCGTGACGGCGTTCGTGCTGAACAACTTCGTCTTCGTCGTCGTCTTCATCGTCGGTCTCCGAGCTGGTCGGGGAGTTGTCGGGGTCCGACGACGGTCGACGTCCTTCAGGATTGCGGCGGTGCGACCGGCGGGACGGGCGATGCGCGCGCGTCGCGTGCGAACGCACCTGTGTCATTGCAGTTAGATCTCCTGGTGATGCGGAGTTTGCTGCTGTTGTGGCTGCGTCAGTGTTGCCCGTGTCTGCCGCAGCGGACAGAGCAGCAGTTGTCGTAATGGCGCGGACGTAGTCACCGTGCGGGGCATTTGGATTGGCGTCGTCGTGGTGGCGGGCAATGAGTCGACGAAAGTCGTCCAGCCGCTTCTTCTCCGCCGCAGCCTTCTCCTGCTGGATGATACGTCGCTCCTTCTCTTCTCCATCATCACCCGCACGGGCCCACGCCGTCACGAGCCGCCGCTCCTCATCAAACACCGGGCGATCATCGAGGTAAACGAGTTTCTTGCACCGCGACAGAAGCCGCTTACGGTAGCGGGGCAGAGTGCGGACGAGCGGGTTGCCGGACAACTTCAGCGACTGCAGCCGCGGCATGCGCTCCAGCAGCAGCAGCAGCGCCTCTCCATCGACGATGTTGTTGTGGCTGAGGTCGAGCACCGCGAGGGCCTTGTAGGACAGCAAACCGAGACAATCTTCAAAGGTCTCCAGACGGTTGCTGGCGAGGTTTAGGTTGCGCAGCGAGCTGCACGGGTTGCGGTACTCGGGGTCTGGCATGGGAGGCTGGCGAGGGATGTAGGGGCCGGCAGTGGAGGTTTTCGAAGCATCGGCTTCCTCCTCCCGCTCTGGCAGCGGGCAGTGCTCACACAGCACGGCGTGCGTATCCGCAAGGTATCGGTAGTGCTCTAGCTGCGCTGCTCGCTGGGCCTTTGCGTCACCCGCCGAAGGAACGAACGCCACGTCATCTCCGTTACGCTTTTCTCTCTTAGAGCTTTCTGTCATCTCTTCCTTGTTGGCGGCTTCTTCTTCTTCTGGCTGCGGGGACGGATCCGCTTCTGTCTCGGCCTCTGCCGCCTTCTTCGCGTCCCAGTAGATGCAGTGCGGCTCGACAGCGGAGAAGAAGTTGCCGGACAAGTTGACAGAGTCCAAGCGCTGGAATCGAGAAAGGTCCGGCATGGTGCGGAAGAGGTTGTTGTGCAGGTAGAGTTGCCGCACGGTGGGGTACAGAGAACTGAAGGCGTCCTGCTCATCTTCCGGTACATCCGCCGGCAGCGGCAGCACCGCCGCGTGCGTTTTTTCGATTATAGGTCTTTTTTGAGCGTCCATTGATGTCGGGTCCACGTGGTGATGCGGGTGCAATGGATCCTCCGTCACCACTGCGTCGCTCTCCTTCTCTTCGCTTGCACCCTCCGTCACATCCGCAAACGGATCTACGCGGATCGGAGGCTGAACCTGCGTCGTGCCTGCCCCACACGGCAGCGCAGAAAAGCCATTGCCCTCCAGCCACAGCACCTTCACATCCGTATACGGCGTGAAGGCGGTGGTGGCAATGCTGTCGAAGCCGCGGTTGTGCAGGTACAGTTTCTCGTTGCAGATTGGGTTGCGGTAAAAGCCCTGTTTGATGCACTCCTTGATGATAGCGTCGGTGGTGAGGGTGTGCGTCACGTGCTGGGCGGCATCGGTGGCGAAGGAATTGGTGGCTGTCGACCCTGCCGCTGTCGACGTCATGTCGTTGGTGCTTGTAATATCAATGGACGACATAGCGAGCTAGTTTGGTGGGTATTCGCTAGTAATGAAAAAAAAAAAATCAAAGTTCGTCAATGTGAAAGCACAGACTTTCTTTTATCATTAAATTAATTAGAAAGTTTCAAGAAGAATGAATGAAAGAGACAAGGTTGAATTCAGGGTGCATTGAGAGGCAGAGCACATGCGGCTTGCAACTCAATATATTCAAGGCGTGAAAACCAACAGAGTTGTAGTGAGCAGTTATCATTTGTTGTATCGAACTAAACTACAGGCATAACAAGAATTTTTGTGGACTGTAAAGAGTTTGTTGTTGATGACGTATGAACAGAGAAAAAAAGGGTGCTGACGAGTAATTCCATGTTAAATACTTCTTATAGCTGTAGCAAAAACGAAAAAATTTTTCAAAGTGCCAACCTTGGTTTTCATCACGCAATCGTGGAGCTGTACCAGCACAGGTGCAAATCCTCGGCACCCTCCACACCCATGTGGCGTCGCAGGTTTTTCACCACCTCTAGCTGCTCTGCCGACAGTGGAGGGCGCCTCCTACCGCACTCGCCTCCTTCGGTTGATTGCTGAAGTGATGCAAAGTAATCTGTGGCGGCTGCCAAATTCGCCTTGAGATGCTCCACCTTGTGGCTGCGCACAAGCGTGCAGTAACCTTGCGCAAGGCCCCACATCAGCACAAGGTCGTGCACGGAGTACGCGTGCGACAACGTGTCGTTCTTCACCTCGTCACCGTCTTCTGCCTCCCTTTTCGGCTTTTTGTGTGCTGCGGCAGTGCTTGGTGCCGCCGTCGCGCTGGATGTTATGCTGTCTTGAAAATATCGCGCGTGCAGCTCCAGCAGCTGGGGATGCTGCAGGAGCCGGGCATCCCCCTTTCCAAGTGGCGAGTACTGCTGCAGGATCATTCCATGTACACCGCGGCAGTACGCGTCCACGTCCTGTTGCACGCACAGCGGATGCAGCTCGACCTGATTCACAATTGGCAAATTGTAACACTGGTTCAACGGTGACGTTGTACCGTGACTCTCCTCCGAGTTTTGCACGCAGGTGGGATGGCTGCTCACAGAAAGGCTTTCACTAGAGTCGAAGCAGTGCAGCTGATTGAAGTGACGTGGCAGAAAATTGGACACACCCATGTACCGCACTGCACCGCAGCGCTGCAGCTCCTGCATTACGCGCCAGCACCGCGCACGTGCCGCGTGGTGACCCGCTGCGTCTTCCGGCTTCAACCCCCCACACCCCGGCCAGTGCATGAGCACACAGTCCGCGTACTGAATTCGCAACTTTCTGATACTCTCTAGTATACCGTTACGCACCGCGTCGTCGCTGCCCATGCTCTTCATAGCGATCTTCACCACCACGAACAGTTCAGCACGCGGCACCCCACTGGTCGCAATTCCTTCGCCAACGAGCTCTTCGTTTCTGTACACGGCTGCTGTGTCGATAAGCCGGTAGCCAAGCTGCAGCGCGGAGCGCACGGCGTGCACGCAGTCGTCGCCACGGAGCTCATACGTGCCGATGCCAATAGGTGGCATGCCAAACTTTAATGGGGGCACCGCAGCTGCCATTGTTTTGTGTGTGTATAAGTTTGTTTATTTCTTGAAAAGTTCGAGATCACTTCGTGTGTGGAGGTGTCACCTTGCACATTGTCTATTGAGCGTGAGGCAATTCTACAGAAAAAGAAGACGCAAAAAGCAAGATTAAATTTTTAAAGCACAATTTGAACCAAACTCTTTTTTCTCCAGAAATACTGAAAGCTCAAAGAATTCTGCGATTGTAGGTAAAAATGCGAGAGGTTAACAAAAATCGTCAGAGTGATTTAAACGGCCGTCTGGCATAACAACCTCATCAACATTCAAGCAACCATGTGCTATCCTCAACTTGTAATGTTGCAACCTTAATACAACACCTTCCCTTTTCCTTTTTTTTTAAAGTCTTAGTGTGAAAAGTAATTCAGGTTAAGTTAGGCTAAGTGTTGGCATAAAGAAGTTTTGTGGCGCGTCACGACAACGCTAAATGCTTTACTCACGTGTACGCCCACGATTCTGAAAAAAAAAGAAGGAAAAACATCTGTGACAACATCAACAACGAAAACAAAAACAAAGCATTTTTAGGACCATGAACACACACACACAAAAATGCACTCATGTGTTTCAGTCCCTATCTGCCAGTCATGCGACTCGTTACTCCGCATCCTTTTCGCGCTGACGCTGCTGCTGGTATTCCCGCAGCGAGTTCATTAGCTGATCCATCGTCGCCTTGCTGGCCCCCTTGTAGGGCTGACCGTACATGATGAACGACTCCGCCAGCGCCTCCAGCGCGTCGCGCCTCGTCTGTACTTCGTCAGCCGTCAGCGCAGGGTCGTAGAGAATGGAGAGGGCAACATGCCGCGCCGTCGCCTCCAGCTCCTGCACAGAGGTGTACCACGCCAGATCTACCATGGCCTCCGAGTTCTTGAAGGTGTGACTGCGCACTGTGCTCAAGTACTTGATCTTTTGCCGCTGGAGGTGCCAGCGGTGCGGGCCCACCACCTGCACGTAGCGCTGCACACGCGCCGCCACAAGAGCTGGAAGCGAGACGGCTGCGGGTGTCGCTGAGGATGCATCAGTGCTGCCACGCTGACCATTTCGTTCCATGTCAAAATAAGCCAGCACGCGCTTGTACTCGTGGCCGATGGTGTACAGCACCTCCTTGGCCAGGCCGGTGTTGAGCATCTTCCGCAGCTGCAGCGCCACCGCGTCACCTTTCCATGGCCCGTTCTTCCCTGCTGTACCACCAGCCGCACCACTTTTCTTGACGGACACGCTGGTCTTCTTTTGCTCCGCGCTCCCCTGCGAAGCACTCACACCAGAAGAAGCAGCAGCAGCAGCTGCGGCGGAAGAAGGGTCGAAGTGGCACAAATATTTGCTTAGCAGCTCATCTCGACAGCTCTCGTACATGCACTGCCGCACCACCGCCAACTCCTCCGCCGTAAAATCAAGGCCGTCAATGACACGCTGGGAGAAGCTGCCAAGAAACGCGTCTCCCGTCAGCTTGTTGAGCTCCTCGCCGCCAAAGAGAGCACGAACCCCTTCTCGCTTCTTCATACCCGTGTCCTCCACGCCTTTTGTGCCGGCAAGATCGAACTTCTTGCGCTTCTGCGGGTTGGACAGCACCCGGTACGCCTTCGTCACGCGGTCAAAGTCCTGCGCCGCGCTTGGGCTGGCGTTGCGGTCTGGGTGGAGATGCAGGGCCTTCTGACTGTAGGCTTCTTTGATCTGTCGCGGCGTGGCGTCGTGCGAGAGGCCGAGGAGGCCGTAGTAGTCGTCATCGTCTGGTCCGGCCGCACCGCCCTTCCGCTTGCCGGCGTATTTTGCGTCCTTCTTGCGTTTGTCCTTGTCACGGTGCGCCAGCCGCTTCATCGCACGCTCTCGCAGCACGGCGGGCGTGTCGTAGAGAAGGAGCATCGGGTGGCGTGCGTGCAGGCTGCCCTGCGGGGCCTCGAAGCGGCAGCTCAGCACACCGAAGAGCCACGCCCGCGCACGATGCGGCGTGGACGGCAGCGTCGACGCACCTGCGTCTCCATCACTGCGTTGCGCAGAAGCCTTGTACAGGGGGCGGCGGTTGATGCAGTAGTAGAGGGGCGTGGCGACGCAGCTGTAGTAGCCGCAGAGCACCAGCTGCTGCACGGCGGCGTACTGCGCACAGGCGAAGAACACGCCACCCCACACAAAGCCGTAGCACGGACCTGTGAGGAGGGCACCAGGGCCGCTGCCCAGCCGAATGCGCTCGAGTGTGACGGCAAGAAAGATGAGAGGCGACACCACGAAGCCAAGGGTGGTGTTGAGGGCACCGCCGGCGACGCCACGCAGCAGCGAGCGGCCAGGCCGGGTGGCGAGCACGACACGACTCTCCTCTGCATCTTCGCGGCGCCGCCGCCGGATCCACTCCATCTCCTCTGGCGTCACCAAACCAAACCGACTTGAGGACGCTGCGGAGGCGGAGGAGGAGGCGGAGGACGAGGCGTGGAGGGCGGTACCCGTCAGCATGGTCTGCACCCAGCCGGTGACACGCGAGGCAGGAGTAGTGGTGGTCGACGCCTCTCCGGCAGCGGGAGGGGCGGTCACGCCCGTCATGACGGCCACGGCAGCGGAGGCGATGGTGGTGGACGGGCAGTGCGCCGCCACCGCCGTGATGTTCTGCAGCACGAAGCGACGAACAGTGAAGCCCGACATCGTTGAGACAAAACAGGAAATTACTGAGGTGGGTAGTAATGAAAAAATAAAAAGCGAAACGGAGCGAACAGTACAGAATGAGTATTCCTAGATCACAACGCTGGCAAGTGAAGCTCCTGTCGAAAGGGGAAACAGTATGTGACAAGAATAACAAAAATAATGTTTCGAGAAGAACCAAAC
>MDUD01009170.1:0-12583 GCA_002216565.1 Crithidia mellificae | reverse complement strand
ATTACTTTCTTTGCATAGACAAGCAGTTGAAGATGGAGGTGTCATCTGAGAGCCCACGCCAGGCATCCCGCAGCCGCGGCGGTGGCAACAGCCGCAGCGCCTCGCCCACTGCCCGGCACGACTTCAATACCACGCAAGTCATGACGGAAACCTCCAACTACCCGGCCTCTGCCAGCCGCGAAACCCCCGCACGGACACCGACACGTGGGCAGAGTACACACAGCCACAGCCGCGGTCTGAGCAGCACCCGCCCCCGCCGCTCCGGGGCTTCGCCACTCTCCGTGCGTGAGTTGAACGCTTGTGCATCGCCTTTCCACAACGCGCCATCTACTTCAAATCTGGGAGGCTGTCGTGATGCGACGGTGCACACGGCAGCCAGCGCGGGCACAAAGAGCATAAACCGTCAAGCAGCTCCTAGCGTTGGCGGCAACCCTGCACGTGTCCTGCGTGGACCCGGTGGTACCACGTACACCACTCGTACGAGTCAGCACCCTCTCTTCACGGGTGGGATGCAGAGCGCGTCGGGGCAGACCTCAGGACGCATCGCTGGCGCGCCGCAGCGTCGCCCCCTGCCACCGTCCGGTGCAGCGGGAGGCGCTGCCGCGAATGCCGATGCACTCATCATCTCCTCTGACAACAACACCGTGCGTGGGCTGCGCAAAGAAATTCAGCCGACCGCGGCGACGGTGAGCGTGAGCACCGCGCTGCCAAGTAGCGCGCGGCGTAAGAGCGTGATTGAACGGGTGGCCGTGGCGGCTGGTGTAGAGGACGCGGGGCACGCGTTGACGAGTCCGCCTGCTTCAAATTTCCACAACGCACCGCGCCCACTGCACGACGGCAGAGGCGCCACCGTTCACTTTCAGCTGCCGCTTCATGACAAGTCGAGTGCCCGTCCACACGCGCACGAGGCTCAGGCATTGGAGGCACTCCCGGCGCAGGACATTCTGAAGATGCGGCTCCAGCCGATGCCATCCAACCTGGATGGCGCCCGTGGCGCGTCGCAGCGGCTGCCGGCGGACACCCTCGTGCTGCGTTCGCCCAAGAAGATAGGCGAAGGACACGAGAATGCGATGTTTGCGCAGCTGTCCGCGTTCCGAATGCCGCAGGAGGGCGATGAGGCAGACAAAGGGGCTGATAAACCAGCTACCCTGGCTCCTGCCACTCTACCCGGTGCAGCCGCAACGACAGCAGCAGCAGCAGCGCTAGCATCATCAGCAGCGGCTGGGGACTCTGCAAATCCGCCCACGGCCTCCACCACGCTCCCGCCTGCCGCGCCGGCGCCTCCCGGCACAGCTTCACCTGCCACAGCACTCACAACACCGCCATCCGCCCCATCCGCGGACGCGACCGGCGCTGCGAGTGGTGCGAAGGCAGCGGAGACGGCGCCGGCCTCTCCAGCGCCCACAGCCGCCTCACCCACGCAGCCGGCTGTTGCGCCTGCAGGAGCTGCAAGCACTTCAGCTACTCCTACGACTACTAATACAGCAGCACCATCGGCTGAGCCAGGGGCTGCTGCTGCTGCTGCTGCGACCACCACTGCCGCAGCGCCTTCAACACGCCCCTCGCTGCCGGTGCTGCATGCCTCCTTGCGGGAGCCCACCTCGGAGGAAAAGGCCGCCGCAGAGGCCGACCGTCTCGTGCAGGATTTAATCGCAAGCGCCGCAGCACTGAAGCAGCGGCCCACAGAGTCGCACCGGTGGCACCCCCTCCACGCTGATGCCGGACCCACGGTGCCAGACGCGTCCACGGCGGCGGGCATGGCGGCCCTCTACATACAGCGGCAGCTGCAGCAAGGCGGAGGTCTGCACGGATGGCAGCGGCCCCCGTCAAACGTGCTGCTGCCGGATCCGTCGCAGCCGGACTCAACGTGGGCGATGCTGACGAGCGCAGCCGCGCAGGACGCGCAGCAGGTCGCCGCCACACAGGCCATCGCTCAACAGGGGTCGAAGCGGGAGAACACCGACAGCAGCAACGGCGCCAGTGACGGTGGCATCCACGGTGACAGCACAAACGAACCCGTCAGCAAAGGTGCGGAGGGCGGAGGAAGGCGGCAAGTGGCGGAGGCGCCGTGTTTGGACTACCACGCCCCCTTTCAACAGGTCCTGGCACCGGAAGCAGTGGAGTCTTTGAACGCCATCCCTGACATCTCCGGCGCCGCCGTGGACACGGGTGTGGAGGACGATGGAGCTGACACGGCTGCCCCCACGCGTGCGTATGCGGATGTCCTGATCCACAGCACACCAGGCACCACCGTGAAGTCCTTTGCCTCTCAGGCCGTCCTGCTCCGCGACCCGCTCTCGTTACTGGCGTGTGAGCATCTGTCCGAGGACACGGTTGGCATGGTGGCGCGCCGGCAGGCCTACATGACGGCCATGGCCCAGCTTGATACTGCCATTCACGGCGGTGCCGCGTTTACCTCGCCTCCTGTCGGGGTGCCAAGGAACCGTCCTTCACTTCTTGAGTCCGTGCTGCAGCCTGCGGTGCCGCCCGGCGAAGTCTTCTGCACCTTATCCTACCAAGCAAAGGTACTGCTCTCCACCGTGCTATACCTGCGCGCGCTTGGGGCACTGCCCACCCTTCTCCGCGTCGGACCTCTCACCGAGTACAGTCCCATCGTGGATAAGGAGAACTGCATCGAGCTGGTCTTTTACAACCCATCGGATGAAGAGCGCGGGCGGCAGACAGCGGAGGAAGGGCAGCAGGCACGGCGGCGGCGGCAAAGCGTGGAGCGGCAGCGCAGCGCAGCCTCGACGGCGGCGTACCACCAGCATCACAACAACTTGAACACTCCCCTCACCGGTGCCGCCTCGGCCACCATGTCACCCATGAGTTCGGGCCAGACACGATCACACTCGCAGCAGCCGCCGCAGCCGCCTTCTTTGTCGGTGCGGCGGCAAACACCGCCGGGCAGCCGCGGCGGGTCTGCGGTGCGCAGTCGCCCCCGCAGCCTCTCCGCGAGTGCCTCTCGTGGGCGCAGCCTCTACGCCGGCAACTCGATGGAGGACTTCGACGAGTTGGTGCATCTGGTGCCTGGCGGGGGCAGCAGCTACGGCCAGCGCTCCCCACTCAACCCCACCGGGCCACGCTCGCAGTCCCCCGCCTACGCACCCCCCTCACCACAGCAGCAGCAGCAGCAGCAGCAACAACTGCAGCGGCGGCAGAGTGCGGTGGAGGGGCGGCTAATGCAGTCGCTGACGAGTGCGGCCATGCGGCGCTCGGCCTCAATGTCCGTGAGCGGCGTCCATCACCACCAGCAACACACCGCACGTTCCCCGCAGACACCGCCGCCGGTGCTGTCGGAGAAGGCCGAGGCAGTCTTTGGCGTGTCTGCGAAGCCACCCCTGACCGGGGCCAACCTCACAAGCCTCGCCGGGCCGCTTCTGCGCTCGGCAGAGCCGTCTTTTTTAGTGGAAGACGCCATCGATGTCACCTCGCCCGCGTCCGGCGTGTACCGCCGTCCCACCTTCTACAACGAGAGCGGTGGAGCGTGGCTGCAGCGCAGTCCATCACAGGAGGCCGCAGCGCGCGTGCGGTGGTCCAGCAGCAGCGCCGACCTCTTTCACCACCAACAACAACAGCAACAGAGTCAGCACGGAGTTGTTAGCGGCGCGGCACAGCGGCAACGCAGAGGGTCCGAGTGTTGCAGCGGTGCCGCCGCCTCCGCCGCCATTCCGCACGTCAGCGGCGAGCGGCGGCACACTGGCGCGCCTACCACGGCCGCGCCGGCTGGGGCGGTGGACACGCGTCACGTCCAGGTCTCCACGCTCCCCACGCCGTCGCACAACACACCCACGTTGGACGGCAGCAGCGGGCTGCACGCGTCTTCTGCGGCGCCGGCTCCGCTTGCCAGTGCCGCCGCGGGTGGAGCCGCCTCTCTGCGACGCAGCTCGGTGCAGTTTGCCCTGGACGACCTTCAGCGTCAAGTCAACATGCCCAACGAGTCGCCCGCTTCACCCACGCTCACCTCCCCCTTTACAAATTTGAATGCGTCACTTTCTTCCCCTACCGGCGGTGCGCGCAAGAGCACCGCCCATCCCCTCGTCTCTCCTTTTCACTCGTCTCTGCAGTTTGAGTCGACGCTGGACGCCATCACAGCCCCACCGCGAAACGTGCCGGACAGCCGCACTGCCAGCGGCCAGGCCAAGCCCGCACCCCCTCAGGGTAAAGGCACGTCTCGCTTCCCTGAAGGCGAGCGGGAGCTCTGCGTTGTGCTGCGCGCCATCGTCGCACAGAAATCCGTCGTCTACGCCTTTGGGCAGGCGGAGACGGTGCACGTGCTGCCTCCGCTGCCACCCCGCACCGCCGACGACGACGTGGACACGTCGGCGCTGCTGCAGCAGGAACTGCAGGAGCGCAAAACCGAGGCGACGCGCCGCGCAACGGAGACGACGAACCCGCTCGAGAAGTTTCTCATGGGCGGTGGACTGCGCAGCATGACCAGCAATAAGAACAATCACAGCAGCAGCAACAGTAACGGTGACAACAAGAACGGGAGCAGCGGGGCAGCCGCAGCTCTGGCAGCAGCCAACAAAGGTGGTAGTTTGTTAGAGGAGCGGGAGCGGGTGGCGGAAAAGCGGGCCGCCGCGCTGCGGGAGCGCGCGCGACGGACGGCGGCGGCGGCGCGGCGGGGTCACGGTCCCGTTCCGGTGGATGCCGAAGGCCGGCCGACCGTGGACGACTACGGTGACCTTGTGGTCGCCTTTGTGCTCAGCCACAACGCCTCAGAGCTGAGCGGGTCGGTGCCGGACATGATGGAGTTGGAGTCGCTGCGATACCGCATTTTTTCGCTTCAGGGCTACAGCAGCGCAGACCCGTCTGGGATGCAGGCAGTGCATGCGGCGGCGGCGGCAGCGGCAGAAGCGGCAGCATCGGTCGCGCAGACATCACTGCCCATCTCCCCCAGCGTAGACCCGCACTCTGTCCACGCGTTGGCCTCGAAGAGCGTCAGCGGCTACGCTTCTCCGGGTTCCACCAGCGGCTCCTCACCCCTCAACGATGTGCAGTCGCGCCTGCAGCGTCAACTCTCTTCATACACCGCATTCCAAGCCAGCTTCAACAACGGCGCCAGCGTTGGCAATAACAACAATTGCATCACCAACAATAACAATTTGACCTTTGCTGGCGACTCCCGCGCCCTCTCGCCTGAGGTGTCGCTCAACGTAGAGGCCTCCATGGCCCTCTCTCGAGCTTCGGTGCGGAGTCTGCACCGCCGCGCCAGCTTTTTTGAAAGCGAGCTGCGCAAGACGGACCCCGCGTACACCCGTAGCGGTTCCAATGACGTGGACGGGGTAGATTGTAATGGTGGTGGTGAAAGCAGCGTGTACCTGTCCGAGTCGGACCTGCAGCAGCTGCGGCAGCGACAGCATCTACTGCAGCGAGCGGCGATGCAACTCCGCTACCCACTCTACCGTGCCTCGAGCGTGGCCGAGAGCACCCTGCAGGCGTTTTACGCGGAGGCCAAGGCTGCCGTCACGCGTGCGCGGCGCCAGCAGCGCCTACAGCAAGAGCAGCAGAACCGTGCATCTATGAGGTCGGATGGCGTGACAGGTGGGAGTCGCAGCAGCAGCGATCGCACGCAGGGCGAGTCAGCGGTACAGCACCACCAACAGCAGCAGCAGTATCGTCGACACGACAGTGAATCGAGTAACGGATCGCGGGAGCTGCTGGCAGGCCTCGGGATGGCCGGTGGAGTAGCGGACAAGAGAGTCAACGGCACCCATGTGTCTGCTCCTGCAGATGCGACTGCGGTGCTGCAGGAGGCGGAGCGCGATCTGCTCCGTTTCCGGCCAATGAACATGAACAGCTTTCATCGCGAGTTGGTTGAAGCGGTGCAGTACGCGATTGACCTGCAAACTCGCCAGAGGGCAGAGAAGATGCTTCACGCATTTCACATGTAGCGAAGTGTGCTGCATCCAAATAACAAACGCGTTTTAGAGAACAACAAATAGATTTTTTTTGTCGTTTTTCTAGACCCTTGCGAATACGTAAGACTTGACAACTGATAGAATACATTTTCAAAAGAAAAAAACTACAAATAACACTGAAGACAAAACGAACCTCTGTGCAGGTGAGAAGAAAAAATTAAATAGAAGAAATATTCAATGAGACTGACTACTCATGCGCTTGCTTTTATTTTCATGCTTTGTTATATAATTATTATTTCAATGGTACCAACAGAAGTCAAGTTTGTCATCGAAGCTGTGTTAGAAATTATGTTTGTATATAGAATCCTAAATGTTTGGTTCTTCTCGAAACATTATTTTTGTTATTCTTGTCACATACTGTTTCCCCTTTCGACAGGAGCTTCACTTGCCAGCGTTGTGATCTAGGAATACTCATTCTGTACTGTTCGCTCCGTTTCGCTTTTTATTTTTTCATTACTACCCACCTCAGTAATTTCCTGTTTTGTCTCAACGATGTCGGGCTTCACTGTTCGTCGCTTCGTGCTGCAGAACATCACGGCGGTGGCGGCGCACTGCCCGTCCACCACCATCGCCTCCGCTGCCGTGGCCGTCATGACGGGCGTGACCGCCCCTCCCGCTGCCGGAGAGGCGTCGACCACCACTACTCCTGCCTCGCGTGTCACCGGCTGGGTGCAGACCATGCTGACGGGTACCGCCCTCCACGCCTCGTCCTCCGCCTCCTCCTCCGCCTCCGCAGCGTCCTCAAGTCGGTTTGGTTTGGTGACGCCAGAGGAGATGGAGTGGATCCGGCGGCGGCGCCGCGAAGATGCAGAGGAGAGTCGTGTCGTGCTCGCCACCCGGCCTGGCCGCTCGCTGCTGCGTGGCGTCGCCGGCGGTGCCCTCAACACCACCCTTGGCTTCGTGGTGTCGCCTCTCATCTTTCTTGCCGTCACACTCGAGCGCATTCGGCTGGGCAGCGGCCCTGGTGCCCTCCTCACAGGTCCGTGCTACGGCTTTGTGTGGGGTGGCGTGTTCTTCGCCTGTGCGCAGTACGCCGCCGTGCAGCAGCTGGTGCTCTGCGGCTACTACAGCTGCGTCGCCACGCCCCTCTACTACTGCATCAACCGCCGCCCCCTGTACAAGGCTTCTGCGCAACGCAGTGATGGAGACGCAGGTGCGTCGACGCTGCCGTCCACGCCGCATCGTGCGCGGGCGTGGCTCTTCGGTGTGCTGAGCTGCCGCTTCGAGGCCCCGCAGGGCAGCCTGCACGCACGCCACCCGATGCTCCTTCTCTACGACACGCCCGCCGTGCTGCGAGAGCGTGCGATGAAGCGGCTGGCGCACCGTGACAAGGACAAACGCAAGAAGGACGCAAAATACGCCGGCAAGCGGAAGGGCGGTGCGGCCGGACCAGACGATGACGACTACTACGGCCTCCTCGGCCTCTCGCACGACGCCACGCCGCGACAGATCAAAGAAGCCTACAGTCAGAAGGCCCTGCATCTCCACCCAGACCGCAACGCCAGCCCAAGCGCGGCGCAGGACTTTGACCGCGTGACGAAGGCGTACCGGGTGCTGTCCAACCCGCAGAAGCGCAAGAAGTTCGATCTTGCCGGCACAAAAGGCGTGGAGGACACGGGTATGAAGAAGCGAGAAGGGGTTCGTGCTCTCTTTGGCGGCGAGGAGCTCAACAAGCTGACGGGAGACGCGTTTCTTGGCAGCTTCTCCCAGCGTGTCATTGACGGCCTTGATTTTACGGCGGAGGAGTTGGCGGTGGTGCGGCAGTGCATGTACGAGAGCTGTCGAGATGAGCTGCTAAGCAAATATTTGTGCCACTTCGACCCTTCTTCCGCCGCAGCTGCTGCTGCTGCTTCTTCTGGTGTGAGTGCTTCGCAGGGGAGCGCGGAGCAAAAGAAGACCAGCGTGTCCGTCAAGAAAAGTGGTGCGGCTGGTGGTACAGCAGGGAAGAACGGGCCATGGAAAGGTGACGCGGTGGCGCTGCAGCTGCGGAAGATGCTCAACACCGGCCTGGCCAAGGAGGTGCTGTACACCATCGGCCACGAGTACAAGCGCGTGCTGGCTTATTTTGACATGGAACGAAATGGTCAGCGTGGCAGCACTGATGCATCCTCAGCGACACCCGCAGCCGTCTCGCTTCCAGCTCTTGTGGCGGCGCGTGTGCAGCGCTACGTGCAGGTGGTGGGCCCGCACCGCTGGCACCTCCAGCGGCAAAAGATCAAGTACTTGAGCACAGTGCGCAGTCACACCTTCAAGAACTCGGAGGCCATGGTAGATCTGGCGTGGTACACCTCTGTGCAGGAGCTGGAGGCGACGGCGCGGCATGTTGCCCTCTCCATTCTCTACGACCCTGCGCTGACGGCTGACGAAGTACAGACGAGGCGCGACGCGCTGGAGGCGCTGGCGGAGTCGTTCATCATGTACGGTCAGCCCTACAAGGGGGCCAGCAAGGCGACGATGGATCAGCTAATGAACTCGCTGCGGGAATACCAGCAGCAGCGTCAGCGCGAAAAGGATGCGGAGTAACGAGTCGCATGACTGGCAGATAGGGACTGAAACACATGAGTGCATTTTTGTGTGTGTGTGTTCATGGTCCTAAAAATGCTTTGTTTTTGTTTTCGTTGTTGATGTTGTCACAGATGTTTTTCCTTCTTTTTTTTTCAGAATCGTGGGCGTACACGTGAGTAAAGCATTTAGCGTTGTCGTGACGCGCCACAAAACTTCTTTATGCCAACACTTAGCCTAACTTAACCTGAATTACTTTTCACACTAAGACTTTAAAAAAAAAGGAAAAGGGAAGGTGTTGTATTAAGGTTGCAACATTACAAGTTGAGGATAGCACATGGTTGCTTGAATGTTGATGAGGTTGTTATGCCAGACGGCCGTTTAAATCACTCTGACGATTTTTGTTAACCTCTCGCATTTTTACCTACAATCGCAGAATTCTTTGAGCTTTCAGTATTTCTGGAGAAAAAAGAGTTTGGTTCAAATTGTGCTTTAAAAATTTAATCTTGCTTTTTGCGTCTTCTTTTTCTGTAGAATTGCCTCACGCTCAATAGACAATGTGCAAGGTGACACCTCCACACACGAAGTGATCTCGAACTTTTCAAGAAATAAACAAACTTATACACACACAAAACAATGGCAGCTGCGGTGCCCCCATTAAAGTTTGGCATGCCACCTATTGGCATCGGCACGTATGAGCTCCGTGGCGACGACTGCGTGCACGCCGTGCGCTCCGCGCTGCAGCTTGGCTACCGGCTTATCGACACAGCAGCCGTGTACAGAAACGAAGAGCTCGTTGGCGAAGGAATTGCGACCAGTGGGGTGCCGCGTGCTGAACTGTTCGTGGTGGTGAAGATCGCTATGAAGAGCATGGGCAGCGACGACGCGGTGCGTAACGGTATACTAGAGAGTATCAGAAAGTTGCGAATTCAGTACGCGGACTGTGTGCTCATGCACTGGCCGGGGTGTGGGGGGTTGAAGCCGGAAGACGCAGCGGGTCACCACGCGGCACGTGCGCGGTGCTGGCGCGTAATGCAGGAGCTGCAGCGCTGCGGTGCAGTGCGGTACATGGGTGTGTCCAATTTTCTGCCACGTCACTTCAATCAGCTGCACTGCTTCGACTCTAGTGAAAGCCTTTCTGTGAGCAGCCATCCCACCTGCGTGCAAAACTCGGAGGAGAGTCACGGTACAACGTCACCGTTGAACCAGTGTTACAATTTGCCAATTGTGAATCAGGTCGAGCTGCATCCGCTGTGCGTGCAACAGGACGTGGACGCGTACTGCCGCGGTGTACATGGAATGATCCTGCAGCAGTACTCGCCACTTGGAAAGGGGGATGCCCGGCTCCTGCAGCATCCCCAGCTGCTGGAGCTGCACGCGCGATATTTTCAAGACAGCATAACATCCAGCGCGACGGCGGCACCAAGCACTGCCGCAGCACACAAAAAGCCGAAAAGGGAGGCAGAAGACGGTGACGAGGTGAAGAACGACACGTTGTCGCACGCGTACTCCGTGCACGACCTTGTGCTGATGTGGGGCCTTGCGCAAGGTTACTGCACGCTTGTGCGCAGCCACAAGGTGGAGCATCTCAAGGCGAATTTGGCAGCCGCCACAGATTACTTTGCATCACTTCAGCAATCAACCGAAGGAGGCGAGTGCGGTAGGAGGCGCCCTCCACTGTCGGCAGAGCAGCTAGAGGTGGTGAAAAACCTGCGACGCCACATGGGTGTGGAGGGTGCCGAGGATTTGCACCTGTGCTGGTACAGCTCCACGATTGCGTGATGAAAACCAAGGTTGGCACTTTGAAAAATTTTTTCGTTTTTGCTACAGCTATAAGAAGTATTTAACATGGAATTACTCGTCAGCACCCTTTTTTTCTCTGTTCATACGTCATCAACAACAAACTCTTTACAGTCCACAAAAATTCTTGTTATGCCTGTAGTTTAGTTCGATACAACAAATGATAACTGCTCACTACAACTCTGTTGGTTTTCACGCCTTGAATATATTGAGTTGCAAGCCGCATGTGCTCTGCCTCTCAATGCACCCTGAATTCAACCTTGTCTCTTTCATTCATTCTTCTTGAAACTTTCTAATTAATTTAATGATAAAAGAAAGTCTGTGCTTTCACATTGACGAACTTTGATTTTTTTTTTTTCATTACTAGCGAATACCCACCAAACTAGCTCGCTATGTCGTCCATTGATATTACAAGCACCAACGACATGACGTCGACAGCGGCAGGGTCGACAGCCACCAATTCCTTCGCCACCGATGCCGCCCAGCACGTGACGCACACCCTCACCACCGACGCTATCATCAAGGAGTGCATCAAACAGGGCTTTTACCGCAACCCAATCTGCAACGAGAAACTGTACCTGCACAACCGCGGCTTCGACAGCATTGCCACCACCGCCTTCACGCCGTATACGGATGTGAAGGTGCTGTGGCTGGAGGGCAATGGCTTTTCTGCGCTGCCGTGTGGGGCAGGCACGACGCAGGTTCAGCCTCCGATCCGCGTAGATCCGTTTGCGGATGTGACGGAGGGTGCAAGCGAAGAGAAGGAGAGCGACGCAGTGGTGACGGAGGATCCATTGCACCCGCATCACCACGTGGACCCGACATCAATGGACGCTCAAAAAAGACCTATAATCGAAAAAACGCACGCGGCGGTGCTGCCGCTGCCGGCGGATGTACCGGAAGATGAGCAGGACGCCTTCAGTTCTCTGTACCCCACCGTGCGGCAACTCTACCTGCACAACAACCTCTTCCGCACCATGCCGGACCTTTCTCGATTCCAGCGCTTGGACTCTGTCAACTTGTCCGGCAACTTCTTCTCCGCTGTCGAGCCGCACTGCATCTACTGGGACGCGAAGAAGGCGGCAGAGGCCGAGACAGAAGCGGATCCGTCCCCGCAGCCAGAAGAAGAAGAAGCCGCCAACAAGGAAGAGATGACAGAAAGCTCTAAGAGAGAAAAGCGTAACGGAGATGACGTGGCGTTCGTTCCTTCGGCGGGTGACGCAAAGGCCCAGCGAGCAGCGCAGCTAGAGCACTACCGATACCTTGCGGATACGCACGCCGTGCTGTGTGAGCACTGCCCGCTGCCAGAGCGGGAGGAGGAAGCCGATGCTTCGAAAACCTCCACTGCCGGCCCCTACATCCCTCGCCAGCCTCCCATGCCAGACCCCGAGTACCGCAACCCGTGCAGCTCGCTGCGCAACCTAAACCTCGCCAGCAACCGTCTGGAGACCTTTGAAGATTGTCTCGGTTTGCTGTCCTACAAGGCCCTCGCGGTGCTCGACCTCAGCCACAACAACATCGTCGATGGAGAGGCGCTGCTGCTGCTGCTGGAGCGCATGCCGCGGCTGCAGTCGCTGAAGTTGTCCGGCAACCCGCTCGTCCGCACTCTGCCCCGCTACCGTAAGCGGCTTCTGTCGCGGTGCAAGAAACTCGTTTACCTCGATGATCGCCCGGTGTTTGATGAGGAGCGGCGGCTCGTGACGGCGTGGGCCCGTGCGGGTGATGATGGAGAAGAGAAGGAGCGACGTATCATCCAGCAGGAGAAGGCTGCGGCGGAGAAGAAGCGGCTGGACGACTTTCGTCGACTCATTGCCCGCCACCACGACGACGCCAATCCAAATGCCCCGCACGGTGACTACGTCCGCGCCATTACGACAACTGCTGCTCTGTCCGCTGCGGCAGACACGGGCAACACTGACGCAGCCACAACAGCAGCAAACTCCGCATCACCAGGAGATCTAACTGCAATGACACAGGTGCGTTCGCACGCGACGCGCGCGCATCGCCCGTCCCGCCGGTCGCACCGCCGCAATCCTGAAGGACGTCGACCGTCGTCGGACCCCGACAACTCCCCGACCAGCTCGGAGACCGACGATGAAGACGACGACGAAGACGAAGTTGTTCAGCACGAACGCCGTCACGGTGCTGCTGCTGCTGCTGCTGAAGCTGCCATGTCCGACGTCATTGCATCTACGCATGAGAACACAAATAAGCCAACCAGGCCGCCTCACCCATCACGTGAGGTGCCGACGCGTGTGCTGAGCTCCAATCAGCGCATCACACCGGACGCAGCACCACTTGATGGTGCAGCCGGCGGCGCTGACGAGGACACAGATGACATTTTTGTGCCTTAACGT
>MDUD01009169.1:0-16897 GCA_002216565.1 Crithidia mellificae | reverse complement strand
AACTACATCAATGATTTCGTTGCAAGGATAGAAAATGGGTTCGCTCGTTGCCATCGTGTGCGCGTGCATGCGTCTCTTGCTCGCTGCCGTGAAATTGATCTGGGGTGGCAGCAACAAAATTCAATAGATGTTGTTTTGTCTACCTAATCTATCTCTATTTTTTCTTCTTTAGCATTTATTATTTGTTTTGTTCTTTTAAGATTGGAGGTTACATCGACGCAAGCGTGGAAGTAGCGTAACGAGTACTGCGTAAGGAATAAAAATGAAGCGCCTACCGTCACACGAACCGCACGCTCACGCTAAACCACACTTCCTGAGAAAAGAAAAAAAAAGAACGTAGGACAAGGCAGGAAGCGGGTCTCTTTTCTTCCGTCTCAGCGTTTTTTGCGGCTGGCTGTGGACGATTACGCCAACAAATAAACAACAAAAATAGAAAAGCACAAGAAGAGCATAAAAAAAACAGAGTCGAAAGAGCTCCATTGCAAAAAAAAAGAAAACGGCGTACTTCTGTGAGCCGTCAGTGCAAATCGTGTTCATAAAAGACGAGGATCGGCATCGGGACCTGGTAAAAGTTCAAGAAGTGAAAAGAGAACAAGAGCGAGAAAAGCGGCGGCCGCCGGTGGTGCAGTTCATGTCATTTGGACGCGATTGAAAAGGAGCAGTGATTGAATCCTGAGAAAGAGAGAGAGAGACAGAAAGTGCTTAGGGCCCATTACGCGTTTCAACTCGACACTTTTAGAGTCAAGCTGGTAATAAAAAAATTTCAACTGAGGACACACCACGAATCAGTAGGCGTGCGCATTCGCAACACACAACGCATCCCCAATTCAGATGCAAACGCGCACTCGAACTCGCACCTCAAACAGGCAACGTTCGCAACAAGACCCATCCGTGAAGAGGCATTAAGGAATGTATAGAGAGAGAAAGCCGAGGCAATAAACAGCCGTGGTCTTGTACTTGCTGATCCTTTCAACGCAGCTGCTGCTCTTCTGTTGATTGAAAGGTAAAAAGTAGAAAAACAAAAGGAAAAGCGAGGAAAAGTACAAGGAAAGCTGAAAAACAATCAAGAGCGTTTGAAGAAAAACAAAAAAAAACCTGTGGTACAGACGATCTTTTTCACTTTCCCAGCTTCATCGGAAAGGAAACGCAATCAGATGATAGAAGGGCTAAAAAAGAAAATACAAGAGGAGAAGAGCGACTTGAAGGACATATAAATTAGTGTAACCCACGCTGTTGTTCTACAGAAAGAAAGAAAGAAAAGGGTACAAAGCAATAAACAGAGAAAGGAATTGGACTAGGTGTGAGAAAATAACGGAACATGGAGGAAAAAAAGAAAACAAAGAATTGAAGCTAACAAAAGAGGAAAGCAAGCTGCCGGTATCGTGCAGCCGCCTATACATACATCCGCACAGACACGCCTCAAAGTGACTGTTTTCTTTCTCTGCCTTTTTCATCGCGATCAGGACATTGCTACTCAGAACTTCAGTTCAAAAATTGTGACTGAAGCCACGCTGTCCGGCACAGACACATTGCGAGAGAAAGAGAGAACCACGATTGAGTGCGTGCGTTTGTGCCCCTGGAAAAAAAAAAAATGAGATGAGCCAAACAAAGAAAAATCCAGGGGAGAAAAGGTTGCTAAAGAAAGGGAATATAGAAAAGAAATCAAGGATCACGATCTGTTCACCCCGTTCGTTGCTTTGTTTTACTCTGCGACGTTGTGGCGACTCCCCACATAAGCGGAACAGCACACGTTGGTAAACCTCGGGCGTCTTTTCAACTCAGCCTGCTACGCCTACTGCGCATTCAGGCTAAATGGGTTCTGACCGTTCATGTGCGGGCCCGGCTGCTCCTCTGGGTAGCGGTTGCCGCTGCCTTCGTTGCCGTTGTGCTGCGGCGCCTCTTCCGTCGGGTAGGAGTTGCTGTTCTTGCGCGCCTGCGAAGTCTCTGGGGAGTGCGACTCGCTGGCCTTCAGCTGGTGCTGCGGCTGCTGCTCCTCCGTCGGATAGTCGCTCTCGTTGGCCTTGTTGTTGTGGTTCTCCGACGGGTAGGAGTTGTCAATGCTGTTGTGCTTCTCCTTCTTGGGGTAGAAATCGTCGTCGTCGCCTGCCGCGTCGCTCGCGTTAGAGGCGGCGGCGCGGCCCTGCGAGTTTCCCTGCGAGTGGCGCTGCGAGTTCAAGGTTGACCCGCGCTTCGCCTGCCGCGTGCTCGACTCCACCTGCGCCTTCTCCTTCAGCCGGTCCATGCTTGTCATGTTCTGCGCGGAGCCGTTGTTCATGTCCGTGCGGTAGCCCGACATGGTTGCCTCCAGCTGGCCGCAGAAGGTTGCAGTGCAATGCAGGTAGTTGTTCAGCGAGCGCATCAGCTGCTTGTCGGTGGAGTTCTGCAGAGCTTCAATTTCCTGGATGAAGGCCTCACGCTTCGCCTCGAACACCTCCTTCGTCTTTTCCCGCTTCGCCAGGTTCTTCTGGTAACCCTTACTCTCCGACAGCGGCTTTTCCTTCTTCGAGTACGACTTTTCCGTCTTGTCGAGGTCGTAGCGCACCGTGTCGTACTCCTTCTGCCGGGCCTTGACGTCCTTGTAGGACTTCATAGCCGCCTTCAGGTCCTGCCGAATGGGGTCCAGCGCCGCCATCGTGCCGTCGTGGATCTCCTGGTTGAACGTCTCGAAGCCGCCGCGGTCCTTCAGCTCGCGCATGCCGTCGCGAAACTCCTTGACCGGCCCGTTCACCTCGGTGCTGCACGTCTGCGCGACGTTGCCGTACACCTGGCCGACCTGGTCGAAGGCGGTGAGGAGGTTGCGGTACGCGTTCATGGTGGCCGCCAGTGCCTCGTTGAACTTCTTCATGCACTTGTCCAAGTCTGTCAGGTAGGCGCCGTGGAGGTTGAGGTCGGTGTCGACCGTCGCGGGAACGCTGGCGCACAACGGCATTGTGTCGAATTCGGTACCTTCTGGTGGTTGTGTGATTTTAGGGTGTTGATTGGCAAGAGATATGTGTGGACGGGGAAGAAAAAGGTGCAGTGGCGATTTGTATATATATACAAGAAGCGTCGGACTTCAATAATCAATAAAAAAATTTCTAAAGAAACAGCAGCGATTCGAGTGCAGAAGGACGCGAAAAAGTGCTTTACTGTGAGAAAAAAGAAGAAGAGCACACACACACCGTGGAAAGCGTAGAAACGTATAAGCAAATGGCTGTTGTATACTTACAGGAAAGAGAACACAAACAGTCGAAAAAAGCACCTAGCTTGAGATGTGGTGGCTGATATGTATAAAGAGAGATACAAAGTGGTACGGGGTATAAGAGGGTGCTGATTTCGGTGAAAAAAAAAACTGGCTAAGTAAAGCTGATGAACTCGATTTTGTAGGAAGTTGATAGAAAGTGGGTATATAGAGATTGTGTGACAAGAAAGGTGAATACACTGGTAATTGATTCACGCGAGAAAAACAATTGTTAAGAAGAAAGGTGAAACGAAAAAGAATGAAACAAATAGTAGTAGATTTGTTGCACACATAAGAAAGAAAAGAAAAAACATAAAATTATAGCACAAACACGGGAACAAAGTCAAAAAACGTTAGCTAACCCTCGTAGCTTTTTTATAACATTTGCATTTCGTTCTTTTCTGCACTGGTAGTACCAAAAAATCTTATGTTAGATGTAGAATAAAAAGGCAAGTTTCTTATTAAAACTTTCTAGATCTTGTTTCCCGTGCCGCTGCTTTGTTTCTCAAATTGGACTTTTTGGGGGGAATTTTTTTGTTTTGAGAGTCGCTTAAGCGACAACGCGATGGCAGATAAAAAAAGAGGAGAAAAAAGGAATGGGTCTGATCCTGAGCTTGTGCAGATGCTCACACAAAGCAACAGCATCAACAGAATGCTGAACAAGACACAGCAAGCCCACTTAAACACAGCCGCACACAAAGCGTAGCCTAACACACCAAAAAAGATATATATTTATATAGAAGGAGGAAAAAAGGGAAGAGGGGAAATAAAAGGACATGAAAATCAGACGTTACGAGTCGAGAAAGTTTAGAATATGTTTACTAAGTGAACGAAGTGAAAGAAACGTGCTCGACGTGCACACATACAAAAGCAGCAGGCAAAAATATGATGCAAAGGCCAAAAGCAAAGAGAAGCAAGCAACCGAGCCTTTTATTTTTTCTTGAAAATGATGCGGAGAGACGACTGTTGACAGCAGACGTCGCCTTTTTCAACGAAAAACGTAATGACCAGTCTCAGCACCGCAAAAAAAGGTCTTCCCATTTCCGCCATCCAGCATCAAGCCATATTGAGCACCTTCAGGCAGTTATGCACGGAGAAGCGGAGCAGCACAGAGAGCATCTGCTTCAGCTCATACGCTTTGAAAGCGTCGGCCTGCCAGAAACGGCTGGCGGTGGGTTGCGTGTAGACGAAGTTGCGCTGGTAGATGACGGGGAACAGCACCACACCCAGCAGCGCCTTGACCACCGCCATCAACGCCAGCTGCGTTGCACAGCCCATCGGCCGCTGCCGGCGGCGCTCATAGCGATCTTGCAGGGTCAGCAGGTACTTGTACGCCGTCGCCGGCGCCACGCTCACCACTGCCCCGCACACCGCCTCCTCGAGCACGATCTTGAAGTTGATGTCGCAGTACATGATGCCGTAGCTCCACACGCGCAGCGGGGACACCGCCACAGCGCTCACGACGGCCGCCATCGCCGGGCTGCCGCGCCAGTTGACGACGTAGTGGTAGACAAAATTGCGCAAAACGGTTACGGCAATGCTGCACGGCAGGTAGTGATGGTGCTGAAGGCGCTGTAGCAGACCGCCGTAAAGGACGCTCGGGGTGCCGACCAGCGCCGCAGGCTCAATGTTCGGCATCTCCGGCACATACGGGGTGAAACGCATCGTCAGCTTCTGCAGCACCACTGCGATGATCACGTCCTGCACGATGTCTTCCCACAAGGCTGTGTTGCGCGGGATGGCGCACGGCAGCGGGACACGGGTGCGGCAGCTATTCCGCCACGCCACCTGCGTCGGCGTCTGCTGGTTGTAGTAGTCCGCGTTCACGATCTGGCGCAGCGGCTCGGAGATGTTCTGGAATAGTTGAATCGCGATATCAGGGTAGCCGTTCAGCAAGTCATTCAAGGCAAAGAAGGAGAGGTGGTAGGTGACGGTGTCCGGCAGCGCCGCCCGCACCGTCTCCATCGACTGCGCCTGCGTGATGAACTCGTACATGCCGACCGTCTGCCCCTTACCGATGTAGCGCGACGGGGTGGAGCTGTAGTCCTCGCCGTAGTGCGCGACGAGGCCGCCGCGGGCCACGAGGTACATGCGGGTGTGGCGGTCTCCGCGGTGGAAGAGAAAGTCGCCCTCGCCGTGGATGCGGCGGACAAACTTGCGGGCGACGGTGCGCAGCTGGTGCGAGTTGCAGCCCGCAAAGAGCGGCAGCGTGCGCAGCAGCTCATTCACCGAGATGTACATCTTCGGGTCCACGGGCGGGGCCACGTCGGTGAGGGACTCAATGCCCGGCAGCGAGCCGCCCATGAGAAACTCGAGCGACGAGAGGCCGCCGCCCGAGACGTGGAAGACTTTGTCGGCGATACCAAGGTCAAGGGCGGTGAGGGCGGTGTGCTGACCAGCGAGCACCGCGATGATGTCGGTGCCGGCCAGTCGCGTGGCAAAGCTGTCCGTGCCCTTGCGAAAACCTTTGCTAGACCAGCCAATCATACCCGTCCAGAAGAGCGTGCGGCAGCCGCGCAGGCTGCGCATGAAGAGGTTCACCGTCTCGGCGCCGCAGTCGACCCCGTACATGTCCGGCGGCACCGACGGCGACGGCACCTCGATGATCCTCGCCTTCTCCTTTCCGCCCTCCGTCTTGGTGTAGGGCCGAATATCCGGGTCCGCCACGGCGAGGTGGTCTACCGGCAGCACCACATCAACGTTGTTCTCCGCGCAAATTTGCAGAATCTCGGCCGCGTACTGCGAGCACGTCCGCGTCGTGGAGAAACACTCGCGATCGGCGAGGGAGCTATTCATGGGGGTCGTCGCCACACTAATCCGCATCTCCTTCTCGCCCGTCTCGTACCCGCGTCCCGCCTGCGCACCTCGCGCGACGAGAAAAGGAAAGGCAACGGCGCCGGCGATGAGAATGCGATCAACACGCTCGGCAAGGCTGCGAATCAGCCGCATCTTGCGCACAATGTCGCTGCCGCCGACCAACACCGCCAACGGGCGTGCCGGGTGGCTGAGGAACTTGGAGTAGAACGCGAGCTCCCGCTCCATCGACTGGCCCGCCGCGCCGTGCAGCAGCAGCTTGGGCAGCTCCACGTTGCTGGCAAGGGTGCGGTGCGAGGTGCCGAAGGAGTCGTTGATGAACACGTCGATCTCCGCCGCCAGTACCTCGGCCATTGCCAGGCGCTCCTCAGCAATGGTGGCGAGCTCGTTGCGGTAGAAGCGGAAGTTCTCGAGCACGAGGATGGTACCCGGCTGCATCTGGCTCGTGGGTGGCCGCATGCAGTCCGGCGCGAAGGTCACCTGCACGCCGGGAAAGTGCTTTTGAAGGGCGGCGACAAAAGGGTACGTGGTGCAGGAGACGAACTCCTGGTTTGGGTAGGCGCCGCGGAGCACCGTTGACTTCTGCTCATTCGTCAGCGTGCCAAAGAGAGAGGTCTTGCCGGTATTTGGCGCCTGGTGGTAGCCAGGCGCGCTCGCCGGCGACGGCGCAAAGTCGAGCCCTGGCACCCGCGAGAGCAACTTCACCTTCTCCGCGGGAGTCAGTGAGGAGAAGAAGTTGGTGTAGCCAAGACCGTCTTCCTTGCGGAACGCCTCGAGAGCACCTTCGCGCTCCTTGCGTGACAAATTCAGGGTGGTGCCCGGCAGAGGACCAAAGGACGCGCCAATCACCACGATGGCCTCCTTCTTCAGCAAGTAGGCGATGGTGCCGACGGTGGCATGAAGGTCGGCGGTGTCGCTCAAGATGTTCTGCGGGTCAACGAGGAGCAGTGCACGCTTGTTGCGGATCGGGTAAATGTCATACACCGTGTGCTTCGACCCAAGGTAACCTAGCGGCATTTTTTTCTTTTTGTTTTTTATTCAACACCTTCGTAAAAGCACAACGCGCGTTATAATGTAAAATTGAATAAAGTAGTGTTCAAAGAGGAGAAGAGATGACTTTGGTCTGTTCTCAAACGGAAAAAGATAGAAGTGAAAGATGAAACGTGAGAGAAATTACTGTTTTGTGGATAACTAATTGTAATAACTAAGGAAGCTAATAAAATGAAATTGACAATAAACTCTGTTTTTTGTAAGCTTTTGATTGGATTAAGAAAGAGCTTGGCGTCTCACTGCTAGCTTCTTTTGTTCAGTCAAAGCGGCCGTAATTGTAAGATTATATAGAGCGGGAGGCAGTTTTTTGAGGCACAATCACAAACGCAAAAAAGCGATATATATTTGTAGAGAGAGAGAAACTTCTGCCAAGTGTAAAAAGACAACCAAAAAATATATATATATATCACTCAATGAAATACGGGCGAAAGCGAAAAGGGGAAAGAGTTAAAGAACCTTTTGACAAAAAAAAAAGTCGAACGATCACGATTTCGAAAAAAAAGGGAAATTAACACACAGAGAAAGGGCGAAGATCTTTTAGCTTGCTGTTTTCGTTGTGTTTTTGGGCTAAAAGGAGAAAAGAAATTGGAGAAGCACTAGATTGTTTGAAAGAGGATTGCGCACGTACACAGTTTTGGTTAGCGAAAAGCAAAGTAACAAACAAAAAACTTATGACGTGTGTGCGTATGTGTGTATGCGAGAAGTGAAGAATAGAAAAAAAAATGGCGTTTAATAGATAACGGTGAGAAAAAAGAAAAATAAACTTGTGAGGAAACTCACGTGCCGTGAGGCAGCAGAGGAGCGTTTGGAAAAAAGCAAGACAGTTGTGTAGCTCGCAGCTACGCAATGAACAAAGCAGAGAAAGGCAACTAGATGTGATGCAGACAAGCCAAAACAGCACACGCGTCAGCAGAACAGCGTCCAAATGCTCAACAGGAGTAATTTTTCTATTATTGATATGTATGTATGCGCGTGTGTGTTGAGCCGTTAAAGTATCACAAGCAATTAACATTGCAGGCGGGGAAGGAAGAGGTAAAAGCGACAGTAAAAACGAGAGGAAGTGGAGAAAAGCACGTACGCAAGTTCATTCACAGAACAAGGCGACGCAGCAAATGCTAACGATTAAAACGCGCACACATTTTAGAAAAACCGCTTAGTTGATGGGACATTTTAAAATAGCTACCACAAGTTTTTCTCTGCTTGTGTGTATGCGCAGCTGTCAAGAAAAGCAACGAAAAACACGAGGAGGGGGTTGTTGGACCAAGCGCTGCTTTTGATCTGCACTCAAGCATCATTACTTGTGCATTTCGTTGAAGGAAAAGACACAGAAAGGTTAACAAGCAGATGCAGTTTGCGTGCGCTGTCAACTATTTTTAGCAGCAACCTCCTTTTTCCTAAAACATTTTTTGCACCTGCTCATCTCGAATGCTGCGGCAAGAGAGCTCTGAAAGCGAGAATACTCTGTGCAGGCATTTTACTTTTTCTTACTCATTACAGTAGTTAACAAAATACAGATACCGAAAAAAGGAATTAGAGTTAGTAAATTAAAGCGAAAAAGACAGTTGCCACAAATGAAAACAAGCGAGAAGCGAAAGAAAAGTTTGCCACATTTACGAGGGCAACCGAAAACTGGGTGGAAACGCTTTTGCACGAACAAAGTTGTGCGGCGCACTCTGCACTTGCATTTGAAAACAGCTCTCAAGCAAATTTAGCTGCCTCACAGATAGTACGGCCAATTGTGATTTAGAGCCGCCTAGTCCTTAAACTCTTCATACTGTTGCAAGTGCCAACACCAGGAAGAAACAAAAAAACAAAATTACAAAAGAAAAACGAAAAGAACAACAATTACGAAACAAACAAGAAAGAAAAGTGGAAACGAGAAGAACCCCTATTCGCCACCCGAGATGCTGTTGCTGCAGTTGTCGTCACCGAAGCAAAAATACTGCTGCCGGCAACAACGTCAACACCTCCAGAGAAAGAAGTGAACTCGCAAGATTACATGAAATCGTCATCAAAATCGAAGTCCTCGTTGTTCTCCTTCACCTTCTCCGCATCCTCGGCGTGCTTGTCGTGGTCGCGCAGCGCCATCACATCCAGCTTGTAGCGCAAAATGCCGCCCATACCACCAAAGCCGCGCACGAGCTGCGTGCCCTCCTGACTGCGGTCGCTAATGAGCTCCAGCGTGCAGCCGAACTTCTGGTAGTTGAGGGTAAGCCACTCCACAAAGTTCTCCGATTCGATCTCGTTCTGAGTCTTACCGGCCTCGTGGGCGTGGATGTTCTTCTTCTCGGCTTCGGCCTCGGTGAGCAGGTGAATCTCCTGCGATTCATCCTCGTTGCCCTTACTCTTCGTGATGACGTAGCGGTTCACGGCTAAGTCCTCGTAGCAGATGAGCGTCTCCACCGCGCCGGCCTCGAGGCAGCGCATACAGTCCGTCACGCCGAAGCAGTACTGCTGAGTATCCATGGCGATCTGATCAAAGAAGGTCTGCAGCAGCTTCTTCTCCTGCACGAGCTTCACGCCGGAGAGGGCGTCCGCCGAGAGGTCGATGGCCTGGTTCAGGCCGACATCACCGGGGTGCGCCACATCCACAATTTTCACCACCACCTCCTTCAGACGCGGGTCGAAGAGGTCGGACTGAAAGAGCACCTCCTTGAAGTCAGCCGAACCAGCCAGCACGAGACCGCGCACGTTGGGCAGGTCGTTTGTGATGAAGTAGCTGACCGCCGTCTCGGCCACCTTGCGCACGTAGTTGTGGCGACGCTCCATACGAATACGACCAAAACGGTTCTTACTTTGACCACCACGACCGTGCTTCTTCGGCAGCTCCACCGTGAAGGAGCCGAGCTTCTCCTTCACGTCACCGCACACGGTGGCGAAGGTCGAGCCGCTACCGTCCATGATGATGAAACCGAACTTGTCGTCGGACTCTAACATGCGGTGCAGCTCCTCGGTGTGGAACTTGTTATCGCACAGGTACAGAGAGCGGCTGACCGCCTTGAAAGGCTCGAAGTCCATCGTCACCTTCTTCTCCTTGTTGTCCTCCGTCAGCACCGTACCGGAGTACAGCAGCAGCCCGTTCGGCGGCACACGCGGGATAATCTTGAGACGGCCCAGCGCCGCGGTAATGGCGCTTTGCACGCTCAGCTTGTTTGTGTGCGACTTAATGTTCGACGCCGTGCCGTACTCCGTGTTCAGCTTGGCCACCATGCCGGAGATCGATTCCTTCGGCGTCATGTACACGCTGATCACACTCGTGCCCATACCGCGCGCGGACTCCAGCTTCTGGATGAGCTTCTTGACCTTGTAGCGCTCGATCGTCTTCTCCGCCTCGCTGAGTTCGCGATCTCCCATTGTTGCTAGGATAAAAAGGAAGCGAAGTGTTTATTTACAAAAGGGAAAAAGAAAACTATAAATGTGAGTGATCTTGATTTGTTTTTATAAGATTAATAAAGGAAACGATGGCACACGAAGGAAAACAAAAACCGGTGTTCTGTGAAAAGAGAGAAGAGCGCAAGCGAGATGTATGCTGCTGTTCAGACAAGAACGTAGTTTTATTTCTTCACGGGGTCGTTGTGAGTGCGTAAATGTTTAACAAATAAACAAGGGACTGAATAAGGTGCACAAGAAACCCAAAATCGCAGAGTTTGAAAAACAGAGACCACAACGAAGGGTGAGGTTGAAGAGAAGAGGGAAGGTTAAGAGATGAAGAAGCAACAATAAACCAACAGATGGGTTTAAAAAAAAACCTCTAGAATTTTTTAATTAGCTTCGCAGACGATTCATTTCAGTTTGATTGCTACAGAAGTGAATACATCGATAAGCTAACGTAATGCTGAGGGAGAAAACATTTTCTTCATGTACAGGCAGCAATCAAAGATGTTACTTCCGTCCAGCTATTCTTGCACATTTAACACATGTAACATTTAATTCGCTTTGTCTTTTTTTGTTGTTGTATTTAAGAAAGCGGGGTCTCGACTACCTGCAACAAATAGCAAGCTGCAAAAAGAAGATAACAAACAAACAAATTAGTGAGTATTACAGCAAAGGTAAAAAAAAAAATAGGCTAGAAAACAAAACGCAAAGATTACTTAATAAACGATTACAAAAAAAAGAAGAAACTTTCAGAGCAGCATCAACAGTCTTTAAGAGAACAAAAAGCGCACAAAGACAAAGAAAAGCAAAAGAATGGTATCAAAAGCACAAGGCTATTAAGAGGCGCAGAGAAGCGCAGGCGTGGAGGTGTAAGACAACTTAAGATAAGGTGCGATAAGTGTTGTCTCTTCAAAAGAAAAAAGAGCCAAAAACCATTAATTCTGTTATATGGTTCCTTTAAAGTTAGTCTCACAGTATTTATAGCAACAAAACCAAGCGAGTTTAGCGTTAAGTGTGCGACGTAATCTAAGTGTGTTGATGAAACTGTTTCGATAAGGTAACAAGAAAAAACATTTTTCCACTTTTTTTTGCCAATTTATCTTTCCTCTTGATTCAATAACAGTGCAGAATGGCGTTTTTTTTTCCATTCTAGAAACAAAAAAGGTCGCGTTTGTGGCACCACACGCAAAAACGGGGTGGAATTGCTCAAACAATTATTTTTGTGAGCAATGCCCTTTTCACTTTCCCGAAAAAAAAAAAGGAACCTCATTTCCTTACGAAGAGGAAAACAGTTTTGCGAGGGGAGACAGGTGCATGCTGAGCACGACAGCCGCCACCATGGCAAGTGAAAAGAGAGATAGGCCCAGCACAGACTGACCGAGACTGTCGTTCTGCAAGCCCATCAACATCAAGTAACTCTTCCCGGTGAAGCAGTCCGGTGAATAGGTCGAGTTGGTTGCGCTGCCGTCGTCGTCGTAGCTAGCGGTGCCGTTGCACCACGTCAACGAGCCTATCTCCGTCGGCAGCACCCCACCATAGGCCACGCGGAGCAGCGACAGAACCTGGAAAAAGACGGGGATCTGCGTCGTGCTCATCAGATAGCCGCAGCAGATCACGCAGTAGGCGTAGTAGATATGATTCGCCGCGGTGAGCATCTCTAGTCGTGGGAACCAGTACACGGCAACGAGGCCGAGGCACGCGTGGGCGAAGCTCAGCAACGCCATCATCACACTCAGCGATGCCGACGTGGCCTGCGCAAAGACAAGAGCACCGCAGATGCTGCCGGCAACAGCGAAGCACAGCCGCGGCACAAGCAGCCGCACAATCGTCGCCACGTAGTACGGCGCCAGGGGAAAATATAGGTTGTTGCGGAAGGTGGAGAACGTTCGCCAGTCGCGCAGCTCCGACTTAAAGAAGATGGAGTTGATCTGCAGCGAGCAGCTGAGGAGGAGAAAGACGACGCCGCAGGTGTTCTGCAGGTTGCGGCCCTGCTTCCCGTCTGACACCGCAACAAGAACGCAGACAAGCACCATCACCACCAGAAGACCCACCCACGGCACCAGCGCCGCCTTGCCGAGTACGTTGCGGCGCAGCGTGTAGGCAAGGAGAGAAAGCTGCACGCTGCCGTACGACGGCGCCGGCTGCGGCGGCTCCGGCGGCATGGGAAACGCGTTTGCGGCGATGCGGGTGCGGTGCGCCTCCACCTCGTGCTGGACCTGGCGGTAAAACTTGCTGTTGTGGAAGCAGATGGTGGCGTGGGTCACCGCCACCGCATCGACCTCCGTCTGCGCCATGATGTCCATCACATCCTCGCCAGGCACACGCAGAATCCCCAGGTCCTCTTGCAAGAAAGCCTCCACGTTTCGCTTGTCTCCGGTGTAGAACGTTTTGCCGTCCGTGGTGAGCAGCGTGACGTTGTCGATGCTGTCGAAAAGCGTCCATGGAATTGTCGAGCTGGACCAGACGACGGTGCGGGCTGGGTTGCGGCGGCGCATGCTGTGCAGCAACTGAATGAACAGCTGCAGCTCCGCCAGGGAAAAGTACGAGAGTGGGTCTTCGAGCAGCAGCACCGTCGGCTCGGCCACCAACTCCATCGCAATGGCCAGCAGGTAACGCCGCGCGGCGCCGAGGTCGGAAGCACGGGTGTGCAGCTGATCCATTAGGAAAGCGTCGGAGGCGGCCTGCTCCACGATCTCACGCAGCGCCTGCGCGTCCACCTTAAAACGGATGCTGGTGGCAAACGCTAAGTTGTCGTACACCGTCGCCTCCTCCGTGCAGCAGTCGAGCGAGGCGACGTAGGCGACCTGACGGCGGTAGCGCAGCGACGAGACGGGCAGCGCATTTGCCAGCGTGGCACCGCGCGCGCTCGAGACGCTGTCCACGCCGGCCAGCACCGCCAGCGCTGCACGGGCGTAGAGCGAGTTGAGAGAGGCAATGCAGTGCATTGAGCCCGGTGCGATGTGCAGTGTGCAGTCGTCCAGGTAGGTGACGGGGTGGAAGCGGAAGTAGCGTCGCTCGGACAGCTGCAGCGTCACCGACTCCATGGACAGCTCAAAGCCGCTGTCGAACTCGCTGGCGTGGAGGCGCCGGGCAGAGGAGGAGGAGAGCCCGGGCGGGGCCTCGCCGTCCTGCTCGCTTGTTGCGTCACCGCCGCTGCGCCGGCTTCGGCGGGTGGCGACGTGCACGCTGCCTTCCGCCTCTTCACTCGGACGCGGCAGAGACGGCGAGGTCGTCAGCTTCGTGCTGCCCACATTTGCCCCTGCAGCCCCTGCAGCCCCTGCAGCGGAGAGCAGGGCACCATCGCGCATTGGAAGAAGCGGCAGCCCGTCATGTGGGTCAGGGGCGGGTGTGCCGGTGCACGACGGCTCCAAGTGCTCGGCGAGGGCAGCGCGGGTGAGGTAGGATGGCGGCCTCTCTGCGGGTGTGCCGGAGGCGGTGCTGAGGGACAGCGCGTTGCTGCCCACCATATCCGTCTTCATGCTGACCGCGACGCTCTCGAGGCTGCGGACGCGCGGCGTAATGCTGGAGGGCCCACCGGCTGGGTTGGTGCGACGGTACGCCTCACCGCGGCGGCAGACACTCTCGCTGCTGGAGGTGTTGGTGTTGGGGGCGGCGGTGGTGGCGGTGGTGCGAGGGGTCGGGTCCGCACCGCTCGCGCCGTCGGTGTCCGTGACGAGAAAAGAGACGAGAGACGGGTCACGCAACTGCGCACCGAGGACGGAGTTGTTCACCGTCGGTGGGTCGAAGAAAAAGGAGTCTGGTATATCAGCTGGTTGGGAGAGGTTGAGAAAAGAAGTGCGTGGAGACGCAGTCGACCGCGGGTCTTCTTTCTGAGGAGTGCGCATGACAGCGCTTTAGACGTTCTCGCGGAGACACGCAGGACACACACACACAAAAAAAAAAGAAGTTTGAGGAGGGAAGGGCACAGAAAATGCCTTTCTCTCTTCTCTACCTTTTTTTTCCCGATGTGTTAAATTGTGTCTGTTTTTGAATAGGGTTTTTTTTTGGAAAATTTCGCTGTTCTGAAGTTGAAAAAAGCGCTAGTGTAACTCTCATTAAAGCCAAGAAGACACACATAAAGAATAATAAAGGGTCGCAACACAGCACATGACTACAGAAAGTATTATTTCTACTCACTTTTCTTACCCTCGGAAACATTCTCAAACACTAGCAAATGTGCATCAATTAGCGCTTTCAAAAAAAAAAAAAGGACTGGAGACTTGAACATAACAGTAGCACAATTCATACCAAATAAGATAGCAGCAGCATACCCCTTGGTTCATATGTTCCACTCACCGGACGCGTTGTAATTTTCTTCTATTTGTCAACATTGTGAATTAAACAGTACTTTTTTTATTAGTTAAGGAGTATGAGTGTGCTTTCTGCACACATCTTACTTAATTAATCGAGTCGAAACATTCTAGATCTTAAATCAGAAACTTTAAAGGAGAAAAAGGACAATTTAACTGAAACGCAGCAGCACTGAAATAAAAAACAGAGAATAAAAGTAGTCCGCCGAGGTACGCCACCCGCGCTCTGAGAGAGTGTCAGCGACCCAGAGCTAGCAAAATAGCTGGCCAGTCAAGGCCACACTTGCGCAGCACCGCAGCGCCCTCCGTCGGTTCCACTCCTAAGCGGTTTCCCATGCGGCAGAGAAAGATGCTCGCCAACGGATCCATCTCCACCAGCACCGCACAGTGCTCGTACGTTTCCAAAGGAATGTCACCGAGGTCGAGCAGGAACGCGGCCAGCTCGCTATCAGAGTTCACAACAGCGCAGAGCGTCTCGACGATGGGGGTAGGGACGCGGTAGGTGCGGCCCATGCGTGCCGCGCGCCGCGGATCGGCCGCTGGCGTGAAAACGACGTCGTACGGGTGCACATCGCGGAACAGCACATTTTGCGGCGTCAGCGAAGCCGTCTGCACGCCGACACTGCTACCGCTGCTGCTGTTGGGGTTCATGTTGTTGTCATCGCCAGACATGGCCGCGTCATCGCTGCTGTCCGCGCCGCCGCGAAAAGGGTAGAGGGTCACCATGTCATTCACCACTCGCCACCGCCCCGGCTCGTACGAGGTGATGGTGAAGACGCGCGAGAAGTTGCGCTTGATCACGATGGCATCGCGCAGAAGAGCGCTGTTCTGCTTGTCGGCGTCAGATCCCGTAGTGCGGTAGCGCCACAGCATCACACCGTGCAACGTGACAACGGAGATGGGCTGCTTCATTCCTACAATCGCGTTCGGCCCACAGCCTTTGTTGTCCAGCACCGCCACATCCGGGCTGTCGTGAATGTAGTGGCCAACCACGAAGTTCTTTGGGTAGAGAACGTGCTCCAGCTTGGCGCACACGCTGGTGCGACCCATTGCCACCGTCGTCGCTTTCAGACCCAGCAGCACGTTGTGGTTACTCTCCGTCTGCCGCATGCGGAAACCGACAATCTCGCGGACGACGTCGCGCTGCGCCGAGGCCACACCGCCACCCGCCGTCCGGCTTGGCGTGGACACCGCCGCCTCGTTCGAGACCAAGCTGAAGGAGAAGGCCGCGTTCAGCGCGTACACGTCGGACACGGCATCGACGCCGGTCAGCACGCCAGGCGTGGGCTCCATCTCCAGCGGGTTCAGCACCGCGGTCTGAATAAACTGCAGGATGGCCTTCTGCGTGCTGTCGTACTGCCGCACCGGTGAGCTTGTTGGGTTGACGAGGTCTACGGAGGTTTTGGTCGGGTCGAAGAAACGCGGCCACGGCAGCTGCAGGGGCGGGGCCGCGAGGCTCTCGCCATCCAACCCTTGCAGCCACGGCACATACTTTTTGAACTTCAGTCGATAGTCGTCCGCCGCGGTGCATGGGTTGCCCGTCAAATTAACCTCGTTGAGGTTCGCAAAGTGTCTCAGCTCCTGGGCGACATCGGAAGATTTGATGTCGTTGTTTGCGGCCGACAGTGCACGCAGGGACGTGTGGAGGCCGGCTTCCTGCAGCGCCGTGGCAAAATGGTGGAGGCCCGTGATGCCGTTGGCGTCGACTTGCAAGATGGCAGGCGGGGGCTGGACAAGCTCGCGAATGCACGTGCAGAGCGCGACGCAGAAGGTGCGCGTGTTGAAGTTAATGCTGCTGGCAACGGAGGCCAAATCCTCAAAGGCGGTCAGCTTCGACAGGTTCAGCATTGCCGATTCGGCATTGAAGATGTTTTGCGTCTGCTTCTCAAAGAAGAGCTTCAGCATAACGGAGAGGACGTTGACGGTCTTGCCGCTGAGTTCTGCGGCGGTGTCTTTGTGGTGTGCACTGCGGATGGCGGTTTGATTGCGCACGTGCAGGTACGGGCAACGCTGGTTGGAGCAGCTGCCGCGCAGAAAGAACTTGCACGGTGAGTTGTGTTTCGTGACTGCCGCGCCGGCAGCACCGCCGCCGCCCTTGCCCTTCTTGTACGGCCTTGACATTCGCCTG